>JAADXJ010000800.1:0-14441 GCA_023337735.1 Pythium biforme
GCTTCACTTGAAAGTCACCGCTGGGTTGGTGTTGATAACTCGGTCTTACTTAGGAATCGGCCATCATATACTGGTACAATGGTCTGGGGCAATGCGGGACTGTTGTCTGACTGGCAACCGTAGTTGTTACTTTTAGGGATCTTCCGTATTGCAGGAGCCATGGAGCTGATGTTGCACTGGACGCGCAAGGCGAGTATCTACCGTGTCGCGCGGATGGTTGCACAGCTCGGTCACGCACTCGCCGCCGGACGTCGTCGTGACCAGCACGAACCTGTACAGAAACCTCATGCGGGCTTGGAGCAGGCCGTCGGCGTCGTCTTTCTTGGCGCCCCTGAACGTTTCCACTGTGAGTCACGACTTGTGCACCGGCGGCAGTGGCAGGCCGGCGATCCGCCATCCTCCGCCATCATGTCTTCGGGCGCTAGGGCACCATGCGCGCCGCTTCGGCCAATCTAAGTGTACGTACTGCATTAGAGAAGTATGGATGTACATAAAACGGCCACTCTCGAGTTCTTCTCTCACATAGACAGGCCATTTTCACGAGTGACAATTCGGATGCACAGTAGTGAGTAGATAGATACAGTATTCAGTTGAGTGCCAAGGTCGGTCGTTCCCTTTTTAGGCCAAAATCATGGTGTTGAGCTGGAGCAGCTCACTGAGCGCGAGCATCTCTGGGTAGAACAGCCGCGCGTTCTTCTGGACGGTAAACGTCTCGACTTCGTACACGTACACGTCGGCGAAGCGCACGCGCAGCGTGGTCATCGCGAGCAGCAGCGCCAGGTCGTTGGTGCGCACGAGCCACTTGGCGTTCGCGACCACAAAGCCATTACAAAACACACCGTCGGCGCTCGCAAACTTCATACCCTTGATGTGCACGCAGTTGTCGTAGTCACAGACCAACCCGACGCGGTTCTGCAGCGCCGCGCCCGTGGCGACCTCAAACATCGTGAGCGAGTGCGTCCACGCGAGGATCGCATCGCTCTCGGTCGATAGGTTCGTGCCGCGCGAGCCCTGGACAATGCGGTCTGGGTAATAGTGTCGGTAGATCTTGCGTAGTGGTACATAGGCGACGAGCACAGCAAACGTGAGCAGCATCGGCGCGAACACAGCGAACGCGACGGAGACCGACTTGGCGTGGAGCTTGTGGGTCGTGCGGAAGCGCAGCGGCGAGATGCCCGCGAGCTTTGGATTGACAGCTTTCATGCCGGCCGTGGCATCTGCAAAGAAGAACTGGATCACTTCCTCGAGCACGGCGGGCAGCCACTGGATGAACGCAAGACGGTTCGTAAAGCCGATCTCGAACAGGAACACTGCCAATGCTGGATCGATGCGCTCGCGAAGGACGAAACCAAGCGCGGCGGCCATGCTGAGGTAGATGACCAGCAGATCCGCGTGGATGATCTGTTCGTGAATGAAAATGGGCTGTGAGTTGGACAGGATCTTGCCCTCTTGGAGGCAGAACTCCATGAGCGTCCAGAAGCCGTCGAGGTACCAGCCGAGCAGCACGATCAGGCCGCGCACCACGGCCGAGCGCGACGCCGACACGAACGCGTCGCCAATCCAGAACTTTCCTTTCTGGTAGTTGTGGTAGATCACGAGCAGCATCACGAGCAGCGTGAAGACCATGTCGATCGCGAACACGAAATGCACGGCGTGGACCCACGTCCAGGCGTTGTGGAGCAGCGAGAGCCCCTGCCACTTCCACTCGCTCATGGCCGCGCGCGGCTCGGTCTCGTGCACGGCATTAATGTTCTTGATGTTGCTCTGCTCCGACTCGGACTCGGCCGTGAAAATGCCCGTGCGCCACGATGTGTAGATAACACGCGAGACATCGGTCGCGCTCGTGGGGATACTCTCGAAGATGCGGAACCCATCGTCCGTGTCGTCGCGGTACTCGTACACCGAATACGTCGCCTTCCGGAAAGGGTACGCGAGCGCCATGGCGTAGTGAATTGCGTCAACATTCTGGAAGCGCATATCGGACACGACCGACAGAGTAAGCATGCCCGTGACACCGGTCTGGTACTGGTCCGGGAACCGATAGTCCTGCATCGAGAACGAGTACGTGATCAGGCTCACGGCGTCCGCGTCGGTCTTGGAGCGCACCAAGTAGAACACGCGCATGTA
Organism: Pythium biforme; assembly: GCA_023337735.1. NCBI lineage: Eukaryota > Oomycota > Peronosporomycetes > Pythiales > Pythiaceae > Pythium > Pythium biforme. The sequence goes on from JAADXJ010000800.1 coordinate 2,128, forward strand.
GGTGACGATGTCGGTCCGCAAGATGGTCGACGAGCAGTCGACGATCGGCACAATGAGTTCGCTGGTCTTGAAGAGCGAGATGTTGTACGACGTGTCCCGTACGAGGTCCGCGTATTGAGTGCGCAGAAAGCTGTCGCTGTAGATGGCATGGTCGTAGCTGGTCGTCGATGAACACGCATCAAAGCTGACGTGCGTGGGCGTGAGCAGGAACAGCGTGTCGTTTCGCGGCGCCGTCGAACCGCCCAAGGCAGAAACGACGAGCTGACTGGTCCGGATGGTCGATTGACCAGCGTACGGACCGATCAGATCGCAGTGCATGACGTCGTACTTGATCGAGTCGTCGACGACCCCGTACAGGACATTGAGCGCCTTTGTGCCGCCTTCAATGAGCGTATACGTGTACAGCACGGCCGCGACGAGCACGAGCAAGCGCCGCGCGATCAGCCACACGTGTGCCATCGTGACGGGCGCTGGTCTCTTCGTTTTCCTTGTGCTGCGGATCGTCGTGTCGTGCGGCAGCACTTTGGTGGCTCCGACCGCTTTCGAGATCGCTTCCTCCATGGCTTGGGTTCGTCCCTGCTGCTTGATATGGTACGTGCAGCGGGACTTGGCGAATGCCACCCGCGAAGCGGGAACAACACGAACGACGACTCGGTCGCGAGTCGACCGGCACGCTCTCTCCGTCCAAAATAGAAGTACCCTAGTGCGATTTGGTCCCGAAAGAGAACAGAACTTCAGGGCCGTTGTCCAGTTACAAAGAGCTGAACCATCGCGTTCACGTCCGTTCCTGTACCTGGTCCTGCCCTTCCGCCCTGCGGCCAGGTATAGGAGTTAATGTTCTGCAAACGCTTGCTGTTCGAGCCCTCGAGCTCCAGACAGCCAACGGCTCGTCGTTCTGGGGAATGAGCATGAGACGTATTTTCGGCCACCGCAAAGTTGCAACGGATTTGGCTGTGACCCAATCGGACTGCCGCACAGAACGGGGCTAGCCAAGCCGTTTCGCACACAATCGCATGCGCAGAACACGCCTCCCGCCAAGAACGGATCCACTCACTAAGCTCTCTTTTTGAGGGGTCCATCTCCGCTGAAGGCGTCAACGCCACACGCGCGTACCCGTGAGAATGAACAGTCAGCTTGGACGGAAAGGGCGGCATGAGCTTTATATTTGTTGGCTAGGCGAACAAGCGCTGGAGTGGCGCTTTAGAACCGTGGCTCTCGTCACCATTGTGCGTGAGTGGGTACAATGCTCCACGGTCCCAGCGTTGGGTCTGCCTCGCACACGGAAGTATCCTGCTGTTACTCACCGGCAGGAAGTTCTCTGCGGTCGCGACCGCTGTATCCAGCAACCGACCAGCGATTACCATAGATAGACACGAAAGAATGGCGACACCTCGTGGCACTCCGTGGTTGCTAGAGGAAACGGGAGTGCGAGAGTGCAATCACCCAAGTCTCTGCGCGCATAAACAGAGGACACCCTTTCCATCGCTGCTCAAGTGTCGTCCAGTCCCATGCCGAGCTGGTCTCTCCCACTCCCACTTCCTCCAGCCGCAGAGTCGGCATTTGACGTTTGCCACGCCACACCCACAACACTCCACCGAATGGCCAAGCTGCGCTGGACGGTTGTCGGCAAGGAGCGTCTCCTCTCGGTCGAGATCGACCTCGACGCGGCCGTGGAGGACCTGAAGAAGCAATTCGCGGACGAGGTTCCCGACTATGCGCGTGACGGCACGTCGGCGGCACGTATGTGTTTCGAGGCGAAGAGGTCGCGCCCGGCGTCATGACTCGCGACGGGCTGACCCACGAGCTCTGCGACCGAAGTCGCGTGTTGTTTGGCGGCCACGTGCGCTACAGGTTCGGGTACGCGGGCTCGGGATATCGGTGCGCATTGTATGTACTGTACGCTGACGATAGCGCGACCGCGAAGACGAAACACCTTGGCGTGGACGAGACAGACAGCGCGAAGCAGCGATCCATGTTGGTCCTCGCGCTGCTGCAGCTCAGCCACCTGTTTCGGGGGATCGTCGAGCAGAGTGGAGGCACAACCATGGCTGAATCCCCCAAGGTCTCTCGAGGTACGAGTCGCAGAGTTACTTCAGCTGGTATAACATTGTAGTAGCTGCCCACCTCGGAAGAAGGCGAGTTCTCCGGTCTCTGCTTTCCGCTCTACGCTTCAGTACGCGCGTCCGCACAACGGCGATCCAACTCAGCGGCTCGTATACGTAGTCGAACGTCGTGTTTAGAATCCACCTTGAAAGGTCACAATCTATACTCTACGGGCCTGCTTAGGCCTGGTACGCCGGCAGCGCGTCGCGCGGCTCCATGTCGCAGCTGCCGCACTCAGAGCTCTTGGTCTGGCGCGCCATTTGCGCGACCGCGCAGCTCAGGCAGCACCACACGGTCCAGCAGTCGTCGCTTGTCGATCCCTCAATCTGGAAACGCTCGCGCACGGTCGCGCGCAGCTTGGCGAGGTTCTTGGCCCAGATCGTTGAGAGCGCGATCGCGGCGACCATGATCAGACTCAGCGAGATCCACAGCGACGTCCAGTCGTCGGCGTTGAAGAAGCCCCAGCCGACGACGTACTCGATCACAAGGAGCACGATCACGGCCACGTGGAAGCCGAACTGCTTCGCCAGCATCGCGTTGTACGAGCCCGCATGGACGCGTGCCGAGACTTGGGCGATGGAGACGCAGGGCAGCGAGCGCACCATGCAGTCGCGCGGCGCGTCGAGGAGGTCGTACTCCCACTTGCCGTAGACAAAGCGCTCGCCGTCGACGTCGTACGGTGCCGCGAACGCGCGCGGCTCCTTGTGGGCCGTTGTGGGCTTGGTGGGCTCCGAGGTAGCGACGTACGAGGCAGCCGGCGTCGAAGACATGTTGGAGAGATGAGCGGCTTGGGCGATGTGGGGGCTTCGAGGCAAAAGGCTGAATGTGCTTTGTCGGAGACTATGGAAGAGTCGCTGAGGGCGGACATAGTATTACTGTATTTGAATCAAGCACTGGTCCACAGCGGACCATAGGGACGGAGTCTAATTACTCATTCCTGGATTGTGATATGCGCGCACAAAGCGGATCGGACAGGACACCAACGTGTCAGAAACTAAGTCAGTAGGTTCGGGCTCTCAAGGATACAACTGAATATGTTAGGATCTAAATGGCGGGTTTCTGGGCAGAGGTCCAAACGTTGCTCGCGCCTGCCGGCGTGGAAGGGACGGCAAAGAGCTGTACTGTAATAACGGTATTAATACTGGAGTGACTCACAACCTCTGTATCAGTGGCTCACAACGTGCCTCTCATTGTACAGTAAGAGAGGAGCTGCGCCGACACGAATGCTCATGGTGAACGAACGCTCGTCAGCACAACGCGCTCCAACTCGCCGTTGTGTATGGATGCGATCCACTTGTCCATCGTCGTGGATCTATCTTGAAAGCAAGCGGTCCCTCTCTCGGCGAGAGAAGGGGCGGTTATCACTTGCGTATTTATCGAAGCATCGATGATCACAACCTATTATAAAGGAACCATTGGGGCTATATCCGTAAGTGGTTTGCGAATCTTTCGAAAGGTCACGCCTTGATCCACGGAAGAAAAGATACCTGCCACGCCGGCCTTGCTTCCCGTCCTCTCGTTGCTCATTCCCTTTCCCCCGCACGCACCCAAGTCCACACATGCGCGCCCTTCTAGTGCTCCTCCTGCTGGTGACGCTCGTGTCGTCGTCGGTCGTGCGCGGCGGCGTGCTCTACTCGCGCGAGCGCCACTTCCACACAACCAACGCGAACCTCACGGTCGAGCGCCACGTCGACGCGTTCGTCAACAAGCGCGCGGCCAACGCCACGCAGAGCCGTGAGCTCATCGCGCGCGTGCCGCTGCAGCTCTTCGAGTTCAAGTACGACGCGATCGTCGGGCGCACGCAGTTTGGCGTGCTGGGCCCAGAGCTCCACGCGCTGCTACCAGACGGCGTCCAGATCGTGCCACAGCGCGTCGTGCTGGACCATGAGACCAAGCAGAAAGTCGCGCTCAAGGACTTTTACGTGATCGACAAGGACGCACTGTTCATGCACAACGTCGGCGCGACCAAGGAGCTGATCCAGGAGAGCGTGCAGCTGCGCAGCGAGCTCGACGACCTGACGCGGCGCGTCGCCGTGCAGCAGCAGGGCATCGACGAGCTGCAGCACCATCTCGACCAGGAGGCGAGTGTGCAGCTTGTCGAGAAGCGCCGCATAATCGAAGGCGAGGTCCGCCGCGCTGAGACGCTGATCGAGGAGGCTCGTGTGCGCGGCGAAGAGGAGCGCCGCACGGCGGAGGAGAAGCGCGCCCATGAGCTCCACGTCGAAGAGACGCGCCACGCGCTCGCACAGAGACGACTAGAAGACGAAGACGTGATCCGCAAGCAACAGAACCGCGACCTTGTGCATCTCCAGGAGGAGTCGAATGTGCGGCTCGAGATGAAGCGACGCGAGACCGAGGAAGTGCTCAAAGAGAAGCAACTGGAGCTCGACCGGGAGCGCATGCAGGTCGAGCAGAACACGTCGATAGCGCGCGCCCACATCGACGTCGAGGGACGCATCAAGCAGCAGCGCCTGAACCATGACATTGAGATGGCGCAGCTGACGCAGCGGCTCGAGGCCGACCGCGTCAAGCTCATGCAGGCGCTCCAGGCGACGTTTGACAACCTGGGCCAGGGCGCCATGGTGCTGCTCACCGACAAGGAGAAGCTAATCAAGTTTGTCGGCGGCTTTGTCGCGCTCGCCACGGGCGTGTACCTCAGTCGCGAGGCCATCCGAATCGTCGGCAAGCTCATCGAGCAAAAGCTCGGCAAGCCCTCGCTCGTGCGTGAGACTTCCCGCGCCGGCGGTTTGCTGGGCTTTTTCAAGTCGCGGTTCTTCACCAGAGCCAAGGGCCACGCGCAGCTCAAGGACGTCGTGTTACGCGAGACGCTCGAGACGCGCGTCCACGAGATCGCCAAGTCGGTACGCAACGCGATCGTCCACGGCGCGCCGTACCGCCACTTGCTGTTGTATGGGCCGCCTGGGACAGGTAAGACCATGGTCGCCAAGAGGCTCGCGACGGCGTCAGGCATGGACTATGCGATCCTCAGTGGCGGTGACGTCGGACCACTGGGCTCGGACGCGGTCACGGAGCTCCACGCACTGTTCCAGTGGGCCAACGCGTCGCCACGCGGCGTGCTCATCTTCATCGATGAGGCCGAGGCGTTCCTGGGCTGCCGCGCGACGCGCAAGACCCACATGAGCGAGGCCATGCGCAATGCTTTGAACGCACTGCTGTACCACACAGGCACGCAGTCTAAGCATTTCATGCTCGTGATCGCGACCAACCGACCCGAGGACCTCGACAGCGCAGTCACCGACCGTATCGACGACTCGCTCCACTTTGATTTGCCCGAACAGGCCGAGCGCGTGCGACTGCTGGAGATGTACTTTGACGAGTTTGTTGGCTCCATGGAGACCACTGAGTCCAAGGACGTGCTGCTCAAGGCGCTGGCCAAGTACGGCGCGCCGACCGAGGGCATGAGCGGCCGTGAGATTGCCAAGATGATGCTGTACTTGCAGAGCATTGTGTACGCCCAGGACGACGTCAAGGTGTCCAAGAAGCTCGTGGACCGCGTGGTCAACGAGAAGATCGACGAGCACAAGCGCAAGATTGAGCTGCGCAACTACAGCGAGCGGTAAAACGCAGCCAAAAAGACGAAAACGAACATGACATCGAACTCTGGACATTTCTACTGTCCTGTTGGCTTTTGTTGGCCTGAACTACACATACACAGACATGAGTACGGAGTCCGGCCTTTTGGTGACCCGTCGATCGGTTTACAAGGGCTTGTTCCAGACCCACTTGTTGCCCGAGTACTTGGTACCTTCCTCGACGGGGCAGCCGCCGTGGAGGCTCATCGGGTCGCCCTCGCCGTTCGGGAGCATGCTGTAGAACACAACGACCTTGCGCTTTTGCGGCGGCACTTTGAGTCCCTTGGTGCAGTCATTCATCGTGCTGGGTTGCGGCTTGCCACCGGCGCGCGGAAAGATTGTATGGCCGCCCTTGGCGACGTCCGACATGTACCAAAACACCGTGATCATGCGGTTCTTGTAGCCATGGTCGATCATCTCGAGCACGTCGGGCGAATTCTGGTACTGGTCAAACGGGAAGTAGTCCGTGTGCTGGTCGTACTTCTGGGTCTCCTCGTACCGCAGCACCTGCACGTCCTCCTGGTGGCTCACGGGTACCTTGACGAGATCGGCCGTGCGCTGGTCGATCTCTGCGAGCATGCTGTGTCTGCTGGACGACAAAAAGTACGTCGTGCTCGTGCGCCAGTCCGTCGCCGGGCGATTCTCGTGACCGTCGATGAGCCTCACGTCCGACGGCTTGAGGTGCTCGAGTGAAAGGTCCATGATCACGTCGATCTCGTCGTCCTTAAGAAACTCGTCGACGCCGAACACGAGCGGCACCATGCTGAGCGTCTCGATCACAACGTCGCCCTTGCCCGTCACGTTGTGCACGACGGCTATAAGGATGTAGAAGCCAAGATTAAGTCAATCTGCTGCCCCATAATTTGAACAGCGCGCGACGTACTCTTGTGGCCAATCTTGATGCCGGGCCAGATGAACTGGCCGCCTTCAAAGAAGAACACGATGCTGTTCGAGATCTCGCTAAGCCGTTCGAGGCGCTTGCCTTGCGGCGTGAAGAACGCGTACGGCTGCTTATGCTTGAGCGCGTTTTCGTCTTGTGGCACGCGGATCTCGAGCAGCGCCTCGACCTCGTTTTTGAACGCCGTAAAGTCCAGAGCCGTCTCGCCATGGCGGTCCGGCTGCATGCCGTCCTTGTAGGCCACCAAATTCAGCCTACAACACCCACTCACACAAGTCAGCACTGATACTGACGTGGAGACCTCCGACACACCTGACGTACGTGTCCTGCGCGGTCTTCTTCACGCAGAGCACGTGAAAGCCCTTGACGGGGCCGTACTCCGTGAGGAACTGCTGCGCGGAGGTGCAGTCCAGCGACGGCGGCGCGTCCGCGATGCCCTGGAACTGGTCCAGCGCCGTGAGCACGCGCGTGCGCGTCATGTCGACAAACCGCTCGAACTCGTGCGGCTTGGTGTACGCCACGCCGGACACGGCGAGAGCGACTAGCGCGACAAGGGCTGAGAGCACCGTCAGAGACGATGTGCCTCCGCCGCCGCCGCTGCTGCTTTTGCGTGGCTTGGTGGCGACCGCTTGTGGCTTCGGCTGCGTCTTATTCTCCGCCATCGTCGGTGGGCAATTCCGGAAATAGAGATCTCAAGCAGCAAGTCGGATCGGAAGAGGAGAGGCGAGGCGCTCCAGGGTCCATAGACACGAAACGGACCGGGTATTGGGTTTAGGAGGTGTAGAGGAAAGCTAGAATACCGCAAACGTGTTCAATCGGATCCATCTGTCGCTGCGACTATTTGATATCGAAGGTTTTACGCGCTATTTGTTGCGGACGAGTACTGTTCACGAAGGTGATATAGGTTCGATAGAAACTACGAATGCACGCAGAATGTTCTAAAATGATACGAAAAGCGGTGATGGCTCCAGCCAGCCGATTTGTGTAGACACTCTCCGAGTCGGCTCACTCCATGCATTGTCGCCGTGTGATGGACTGCAACCGTGCCCGTGGCGTGAAAACCCCGTTCGTGACCATATCCTGTTGTCTGGTCATTCGCATGGAGACAGACGTCTATTCTTCAGTTACCGTTTCATCTCTTCCATCTTTGAAAAAAATACACATATACCACACAATTATGTGGTTCGCGGTGGCACAACTCGAACTGGACACACGTCTAGAGGCGCACAATGTTGTTGTTCCGACTATTGCTTGGTGCGCGGTGCTGACGGGTCGCGTGCTGCTGCGGCTGCTGAATTGTTCTAGACGGGCCTGAGCGGCCCGTGTCACGCACAAATCCCCCCTGGTACGTGTTTTCCGTCGGACGACGATGAGGCAGCGGGGCTGCGACAAGTTCCGGGGACGGAGCGCCGTTCTTCATCGCTTCTCGATTCGCGGCCACCTTCATGCGCCATCCAACCGCGATCGCGAACAGCATCATGAGAGTACCACCGACGACAACACCAACGGTCATCCATGGCTGCCAGAACGACTTCTTGTCTCCGTCCACAGTAGCAGCGGCCGTCTCCACTGATGACGGAGACGAAGACGCAACGAGGGCGAAAGGCTGCCCCGTGCGAGCACCAGCCTTGACACTGTATCCGAACACCACGGCTTCAACCATGACACCCTTGGATTCGTCGTACTTGACTTTCTCCTCCTTCATCGCTTCAATGATTTGGTTGTAGGTAACTTCCACCATCTCGACATTGTTGAGTGAATCTCGACTTCCGTTGCCAGAGAGTGGGTAGAAAACCTTGTTTGTGTTGGGGATGCGCACGCTCAAATCGAGGTCGTTCTGAAGAGCGACTTTTCCGGCAACAGAACCGGCCGGGTCCGTCCAGACCAGCGTCACTCGAAGGTTGGCGCCGTTCGCCAACATGAACGTGAACTTCGACAAGGCACCTTCCGTGACGCGCGGTTCCGAGCCTTCAGTCGAGTTAGGGAAGAAGTAGACACCGGCGCCAACATCGTCCTTGAAAGAAACGAGGTTGTCCATTGTCGGTTTGCCATAACCTTGGTTAAAGTCCGGGTAGGATGCGAGAGGAGTCGCCGCACCTTCCATGGCGACACACGACGTCACACCGTTCCGAGGAGCCACCAGTCGGCGACTCATTTTTTCACCGCTGTGAAGAATCAATCCCTTGAGCAAAGCTGCGGGGATAGTCTTCATGCCGAACTTCGGATCCTTCACGCCGTGCTTCCACCAGCCATCACGCAGCCACTCGTACAGCAAGACAGCCATGCCAGCGACGACGGGTGTTGCTTGCGAAGTGCCCTGCAACGAGCACAGTGCCGAAGAGGAAACGGTCTGGCCCGGCGCCTCCGACTGGGACGACTCGATGGTCATACCGGGGGCAACGAGATCAGGCTTCAGTCGACCATCCAACGTTGGGCCGATCGATGAAAATGATGCGACGGTCTGTTTGTTGAGAACACTCGCGCACGGAGTCTTCCAGAACGAAGCAGCATCGTTGAGCGACGCACCGACCGAGATGACGTTCTTCGCCCCAGACGGAGAACTGATTGTCTTCGCGCCCTTGTCACCACTGTTGCCGGCTGCGACGATGATCAGCACGTCCGGATGGTTGTACACGTAATCGTCAATATCACGCGACTGAGTGTTGTAGTCGTTGCCGCCCGTGCCCCATGAGAACGAGAAGATGCGAGCACCGGCATCGACCTGGTCCTTCATCAGCGAGTCCACTTCTCCAGGAGTCTCGAGCTTGACTTCACAGCCACTCTGGCCCATGCAAGTCGGTGACTGCTTCCCGATGTCCATGAACGCAATGCGCGCGCTGTGCGCGATGCCGAGATCCTTGTTTGCACCTGAGAACGAGCTACCAGCAAGGATACCAGACACGTGCGTTCCGTGACCGCACGTGATTTGTTCCGATTCATCCTTGTTGTTGCCGAAGGTCTTGTACAGCACCACTTTACGCGCTTTCATGTTCGTCTCGTCGTACATATCACGAGAGCTCTGGTCAAACTGGTCGTGGTAGACGTAAAGCCCAGTGTCGGTGACCCCAACAACGATTCCCGTTCCCGTGATGTTCTGCGCCCGGACCTGCGTAACTCCCACGAGATCTTGAACGTACGCGTCCAATCGACGTTGCCGTCGGTTGCGAAGCATCGAGCGGTCAAATGTGCCGTGAGCGATGAGGCGCTGTTCGAAAGAAGCGCCCGGTGCGAGCGATCCCGTCGAGATGGATGACTTGAGGTCCACCCACTCCACGGCATCGTCTTCGAGGACGACTGCGACAGCCTTCGTCCAGGCGGTGTAATCGTCGAGCGCTTGGAGCACGATCGAGCGAGTTGAGGTATCCTTCTTGTTGAAGGTGAGCGCATTCTGGATTCCAATAACGCTCGTGAGCAGGTCCTGAAGACGAGTGGCGACGGTCTGCGCACTGGATCCCTTGACGATGCGAATATCTAGCGACGGACCGCCAGTCGAGGCACCGGCACGCGCGAGCGACACGGACGCGCGCGCAAATGGCGTGAGCTTGAGCACCGCGGGCAGTTGGACGACGCTGGAAATACATTCGAGATCAGCGACGCGTTCGGCGGCATCCTTGGGCATATGGAGCAACATGACGGTCGCGTTGGCGTTGTCCTGGTCACTACGCGTGAGGAACGGTGTGAAGCTCTCGTCCTCGTGGGTCCAAATCTCCCGCACCGACTCGAGACACTTGAGTTCATTCTCCTCGGGTTCGAGGCGCACGAGCATGGGCTTGTTCTTCGCAGCGCTGGTCGCGCTCGTAGTCACCGACGGGGCCGTGTAGTTCGCGAGCAGTTCGTCCTGCACAAACTGGAGCTTGCAGGCGTCGTAGGTCGCGTCAGCGCTGCTGATCATCGCGTCGTAGGCCTGGAAAAACGCGTCATGGAACCCGGCAAACGCGTTCGCGGATGCAACCCCGACCGTCAGCGACACACCGCGACGCACAGACGCGGCGCTCTCGAGTGACTGACACGTGACGAAGTCCACAGTCTCGACGTTCTTGTCCTCGGGCCGCACAAGTGTTGCGCGGTCGGCCGCACTTGCGTTTGCGGACGCCAGCACGTCGCCCATGTTGCGGCTCCCGCCGCTCTCCGTGACCATCGGGAACGAGTAAGACCGCTCCTCGCCGAGCGCGCGGTGGGCTTCCTTCTCCTTGGGCAGGAACTCGGCGCACGTGTCGCGCGCGCACTCGCTGGGCAAAGCGCCGGCGTTCTCGGCTGTAAGATGGCGGTATGCTTGCGCCACGTGCAGCGGGCTGCAGTGGAAGCGGCAGAACGCCTCGCGCGAGACGAAGGCCAGGCCGGCGCGGTCCACGAGCGGCGCGGCGTCGGCGCCGAGGAGCAGCAACGCCGACGCCAGCAGCGCCGTCGTCGAGGGGACGCGCGGGGCCATCGTGTCGCGAGTGTAAGGTTTCCCTTTTTGATAGAGTTCCTGTATGGACGCGGCCCGAGGAAAGGAAGACGCGAGGAAGCGAGGAAAGCTGACTGGGGGGGTACACGGACTAAGTGTAACCCTTCCCTTTACAGCCCGGCCGCGTTGTCCGGTTGTCGTGCCGTTGAGCAGCAGCTGGTGGGTGAACGTCCAGCTGGTACGTGGGAAAGTTGGCGACTTTGGTCGCCAACAAAACCGAATTTCGTGTGGGACGACGCTCACGCTGAGGATTTTGTTGGGGACGGCGGGTTGCAATGCAACGGCAGATCAAGAGCGTGGAAAATGTTGGTGTTGGATTTTGAGCGTTGGAGGTGTTGGCGACGAAGTGAGTTCAGTCGCCAGTGGGGACCGAGTGTGGGGACCCCCCCCACCCAAAACGAGCGAAGACGAGTGTTCCGAGCACGGTGTTCCCAGTATTCCCAGCTTTTCTGATCGCTGCATCGCGCAGTGGGGTCTGGCTTTTCCCGCTGATTGGCACCAGTTTTATCACTTCCAGCAGGTCTGAAAACCTATCAATTCGCGAAATGTACCCGATTGAATTGGCAGGGTATTCATTTGTACAAGTAATTCATGAACCTCCCAGCTGGCTCTCCTTGTGTTTTGTGTGGTGTGGTCACGTGTACTGATTCAGCGAGCCTTTTCCCACACAGTGCAGCTCTCTTGGGTTCAGTCAGTCAGGCTCTGTGGTTGAGCTGAACGCATCTTCTCAAGTTGGCATGCAATTTGTTGGCCAGCCCACAGAGCAGCCCATCAACAAAGCGCTGTCGTCGCGCTGGCTCTGCGACTCGTAGTGCGAGGGACACCGCAACCCACCGCACGATCAGCCCACCAACGCTTCAAAGGTTGGGGTGACGTGTGCACCACCGCGCCCCGTTTCTGAATAGAGTGCTACTGTAACGTAAAATACCGGTATACTCCTGATATACTGAAGTAGGATGATTTGGTCAAAGCGTAGCCATGTGGGCCACGCAGGAAGCTATCAAAGTATTCTCACTGCGGGACCCACATGTGCGTGCCGTATGACGGATCGCAGGACCACGTGCGTGCCTCTTGGATGTGGTCGGCTGGTTGACAGCCCGGGCCGTCGGTCTTGGTCTCCTGGCAGCACACCCAGCGCCCGGCCATGAGCGTGCCGCCCATGTAGTACGCCGAGTGCTTGCGGCAACCCTGCAACGACGACGCGACCGACGGGTGGAACGCGACGCCACACCGCGTGCACGTGATCGCTGCGTAAGCAGTCGTTGCTGACGTA
>JAADXJ010000801.1:0-14429 GCA_023337735.1 Pythium biforme
CTAACCACGTACCGCAACTACTCCGACTACGGTATACGTTTCGACCTCAAGGCCAGTTTTGCAACTTCTGTGCTCGTGATCACGTTCGCCTTGTGCTTCTCAGCATTCGTGAAGGTCTTGACCGGCAGGACCACCAGCATGCTTGTGTGTCGATCCTTCTACGTGCCTCTCAGCGCCGGTCGTCTTTGGCTTCGATCTGCGATTGACACGTACTGGAGCGTCAAACTAGCGTCGGCTGAGCTCGTAAGGTTGATGTCGATGACGCTAGTTCCAGCACAGATGGACAAAGCGAAATGTGCATCGTGCTCATGGTCGACATCACCGCTTCACTGGAAATCGGTCCAAGGCTGCGTGGTCCACGAGCAGATCTTCGACGTCCAGCGGCGTACAAGAGCGATCTGGTCGATGGTGCGGCTCACCAACATCGTTAACATGACCGATCCGATTGCGCTCTTGCGCTTGTACGTCATCGGAAAACCACTGTACGTGTACCGCGTCAACGCTGGCCATGATCAGCCAACGTATCAAGTCTTGCTCCCAACGTCCCCCTCGGAGAGTGGCTCAACTTCCGGCTTGGTGCTCGTAGGGGTCGTGGACTCGCGCGACGTCCCCTGGGACGTGATTCTCAATTGTGGATAAAGAGTCACCGCGTTGAAGCACATGCACTGCCCATCGATTACACAGTAGTTCTGGAGTTGGAATCTGCATGCTCCGCGGCACTAGTACTCAATTTCAAATGAGCTGGTCGTTCACTTCCGAGCGCCCGAAATAGAGCGTTCGCAAAACAAATTCGCATACTCACTCGCGTTTGCCGGACTTGCCGGACCTGTGTGCGCATTTGTCACGATGACTGCCGTGCGACAAAGGTCCGACGAGGAGGTGCTCCTCTGGAGTGCCGGTACGTCGTTCGTTGTCCGTGTCCCGAGCACCGATATCGATCGTTGTATCTTCGTCACGCCATGGCGCAGCTTCTTCACCATCTTCACAATCGCCCTTGCAATTAGTGACGTCCCTCGAACTGGATTGACCTTCCGGATACGAGACTTCTACACAAACCAAGTCGCTCCTCACACTGTGACGTACTGGGGGCCGTACGAATACCACGTAGCGCATCTACATGCAGAAAACGACCTCCCCAACGGAAGCTATGCCATCGTCAATGCCTCCCGCTCTGGCAAAACCCTCGCTGCACTCGAGATCTGGCCGTACAAGCATGATTCCCTCTCCATCGCGCAAAGAGCTGTGGCACAACAACTGAACGTTTCGTCGTACCCGGCTTGCATCTTGTATCGTGGAGATTGTACTGCTCCAAGTCTTAGCGTATCAGCAGTCTTCAGCATGCTGGATGATCTTGTTGGAGCGGTGCAGCTCCATTGGTTCCCAGCCGTAGCTCGAGAAAAAAGGCCGTTCAACTTCTTCGCGAAGAGCAACTGGGTTGATCGACTGAACCACTTCCTGGTCCAACCCCTCACGAAGAACCCAGAGCACCGCTTGCATAGTGTTTACCACATCTCACCATCGAAGGATTGGCAATCGTCCAATCATCTCCGCGTCTGCGATCAAAGCCAAGCCCAGCGACCACCGCAAGCGAAAGCATCGCGGCCAGTTATTTGCGACCACCCGACTCGATGGAAGTGCGATAACCCCATCAAGCCAACCGGGCAACGCAACATCTCGATCTGGGACCACATTGGTCTGCGTTTCGATAATCTTCAGCGTCAATATCCAGGTCTGCATCTTGACGTCACGATATTGACGTCGACTTTCCTCGACCAGAGTCATACCGACCGCCACGTGCTCCCTACCGTCAGCTTTGCCATCGACACGCTTGAAGTGACAACGATAATCCGTGGGAGAAATTGCGACGTAGGTATGATCAACTGCCGCTCAGTGTTTGTCGACGACTACCGATACGAGCGCTCGTCGGTCGAGAGCGACGAGGAACAGTGGAAGTATTACTTGTGGCTGCTTCGCGGAGGTTCGCAGCTCTACGTCTGGATTCGAGTGGGTCTTCTCATCGGGGGATGCTACCAAGCAAGAAAAGCGGAGGCGAAATATCGCCATAAGCGCTTTCTGGGAAATGTGGCTGCAACTTGCCGCACTGTGCTGAAAATTCCCGGTCACACTGTTGTGTACGGAAGTTGGATTCCCATCATCGGGTACGCTGCTGCCCATTTCTTCGACGCGAGCGTCGTCCATTTCGTCATCGAGTTCCAGTGGTCATCCCTCGGTGGTTTGTTCGACTTTGACCCAATCAAGTACATCATCGACGCTTCGGTTCAGATGCGCAACATCTGGATGATCGCCCTGATCTGGAAATGTGGTCTTCACGTCGCCGCGATTTCGACCAGTGGACGTCACATGAAGCTGAATCCACACTTTGAGGGCATCCTTGCAGTCCGAGGCGGCTGGATTGGCGTGGTCTCGTGGCTTGCGACATTCGGTTTTGTGCGAGCGTTGAGTTTCCGTGACACAAATGTCGTTTCCTTCACCGAATTACCTCGCGATACACCATTGAACATCGAGCGGACTGTGCAAGGAGGTCGAAACTATGCCGATAAGGGGATTCGTTTCGACCTTAAGTGCAGTTTCATGGCGTGCATGGTCGTTGCGGCCGCTGGGTGCATCGCGAAGACCATCGTGCGTGTGTTGACGGGTCGTGTGACCAGCGTGTTCACGAGTCGATCATTTTACATTCCGTTTAGCGCCGGCAGTGTCTGGTCTTGGTCGAGTCTTCAAACGGTCTGGGAACACAAACTACGAGCGGCGAGAAGTGGCACTCGAATTTGGTCGATCGGTCCCACTCTTCAAGAGCTTTCTTTTGATCAGCGCAAGCCAGAGCCCTCGCCTTCCAAGCCTGGAAGGACCAAGAGCCAATGCGATATATGCTGCTTCCCCGCTTCGGTGATCCATTGGCGGCCGGCCCAAGGATGCATCCGTCACGAACCAATCTTCGAGTTCCCCCATCGAACCACTGCGATCTGGTCGATGGTGCGACTCACCAACATCGCAAACATGACGGAGCCACTCGTGCTCTTCAGTTTGTACGTCGTTGGCAAGCGCTTGTTCGTATACAAAGTCACCGCGGACGAACAGCCTCCGTATTTGATCTTGCTCCCCATCGCACCAACGGAGATCCACCACCACGATAGCTCGCGCACCGGCAGAGAATATATACCGACGCAAGGAAGACAGCCACCTTACAAGCCCGAATGCATGGGAAGCGTCGACTCACGTGATGTTCCTTGGCATGTCCTTGTCCAGTGTGGCTGACTTTCGATCGCAACGACAGGATCTCCCATTCTTCTGATGACAACCAGCGATCCACCCAGCTGAACTCACTGACCCCCCTTTGTCATCGAAGAAGAAGCTTCGCTGCAAAAAATGGCCGGCTTGTGGCGCACGCTGTTGAAGACACCCAGTCACATTGTCGTGTACGGCAGCTGAGTTTCGATCACCGGGTATGCGCTTGCACAATATTCCGACTCGAACTTCGTTTAACGGATCGGCGTGTACGCTTTCACCTCGGTCGGGACACTGTACCGCTTCGACCCCCGTCGAGCAGACGGTCAAAGTCTCCATACACATGCAAAACATACGGATGGTCGCTCTCTTTTGGAGTTCTTCGCCGATGCAACTGGTCGACGATTCTTCGATCGGCATACCACATCAGGCGCGATGACTGTCTCGCATTCCAAGCTCACGGGATCGGTGTGATCTCGGACATGATAACGTTCGGAATGATGCGAGCGATCCGCTCCCGCGATACTCGAGTCCTTTCGGTCCATGATTTCCGCATCACAAAGGCCTCGTAGTTGCGAGTTCAATGATGGAACACCACCGTCTATGGTATTCGCTTCGACCTCATCTGCAGCGTGGTCACTGCAATCTTCACAACGCGTGCCACTTGGTCATGATGGCGGCCATTCACCTCACCATCGGTCGGGCGAGCAACGTCTTCGTGTGCAAATCGCTTTATATTCCGCGTGGGGCAGGAAGTTTGTGAGTTTGGTCGACTCTCGGCGGACCTTGGATCTTCAACCTTCGGTCTTCAGAACAGGACAACCTCGTCCAGATTCCACAGGATTTTCCATCAAAGCAGCTGACACCGTCAAGTGCACAGTGTGTCGCTTCGTACCCTTGTCGGTTCATCGGCGGGCCACAGAGGCGTGCGCGATCCACGATCCGATCTTCGACTCCCGCGGCGCACCAAGGAGATCTGGTCGATCTCGCGGCTCATCAACATCCCCGCGATGACCGATCCGATCGCCTTCTTCGCTTAGCCGTCGTGGCCGTGCCGTTGTCCATGTATCGTGTCCACAGTAGCGTCCACGAACCGCCATACGCGATCTTGCTGCCAATGTCGCCGAAGAATCAGACCACAATACCGTGCCCAAAGTCCGGTTTGCTTGAGCCGACGAGCTTCCGAAGAGCTGGAATACGTAGCTATTGTGCACTCGCGCGATGTACCGCGGCATGCGCTTATTTCCTGCGGTTGCAGGTCAGCGTTTTGCTCGAGCGCGGCGAGAATCTCGCGGCAATTGTTCTCGACACGGTCTCCGCGTCGTCAGCTGGGATTCCTTCATAATTCGCGCAGCGCGTCCTGTGGGCTCGCACAATGGGCCGTGAAGCACACGGCTCATCGCTGCCGCTTTATCACAGCATAGGAAAAGATACCTGGAGAGTGCGGCCGAAGAAGAGCGCTACGACCCTTGGTTTCTTCACGTTCCCTGTTTGCCGCCCTCGATGTTCTCGGAAGGCAACTTAGCATGATGGTCAGCTCTGTGAATGTGGACCGAAGGTGACGATGAGCAAATGTACCGGTACTTTGCCGGTATCAAATCGGTGCTTCTCGACACAACACTGGAGTTCTTCCCCGTGGAAGCGGACGCCAAGCCTTGGCGGCGCAGACGCTCTTTGGAGGCGACACACTGATTATGGTATGTAACTGAGTCCTCTGCCACCGTATGCCATGTTGGCTGTGTCAAAAACCAACGCGCCTAACCGCTTCTCCCATGGTGCCACCGCCAGTCGTGTCAAACGCCAACCTCGGCCAACTCATCGTCGGTCTCATCGTCAACACGCTGCTCGCACGCGGCAGGGAATGCGTACAATAGTCAATTTAGTATTGATCGATAGAGCTCGTGGATTGGGCCGCCTCGAGCGGGTTTGAATCGCTTGTTGTGGTCGCTGGTGCTGACGATATGCTGCGCCACGACCCGAACGCGTGTCGGTATGTGTTTTCCATCTTCATTAGGTTCTTGGATGTTGTTTCGCTGTATCTCACGACTCGACATATTTGTGCAGCCGCCCCCTCAACGCCATCACCTTTACGGACAGCGAGAAGCGGCTTCTGAACCCAGTCTTTCTCGCTGCGCCGGTCGCCGCCGAGAGCTCCGACGCGGACGCCTGGAGTGATCTGCGCGGCGTCGGCATCACCCTGCTTCTCTACACGCGCCGTGTCTTCGGCTGCGTCCTCGAATCCACTGGGTTTCGTCGCGTTCCTGCGCTTATGTGCCGAAGGTGACAACGTGCCCGACGCAATCGTAATGGCGTCGCACGTGCTCCATTTCCAGGAGATCAACATCCCAGCGCCGCCGGCGCCTCTATAGTCGTTTAGCTCACCTCTGCCGCCTCCTCCACGTTTCGTGTTCCCGCCCTCGTGGAGCACCTCTTTGGCCGTGGCCCTGACGCCGCGCTTTTCCTCGGGGCAGTGTACGCCGAGCACAGAATAGATCGAACAGGTTTTGATCGCGCGCCCCTTCGCTGGATAGTGACTCTTCATGTACCACCACGGTACAACCGGAGCGAGCAGTTGCCCAGCAAGTACTGCCTCAGTTTTCCCATTTGTCGAATCTCGTGTCGCCAAAGGAATGGGGCGGCGACCAGTCAAGGTCAAGACCCTCAGCGTACGCTCGCGGTTTCTCCACGCGCTGGGTCTGCGCTCGCGCATAGACGTCGTCGCGCAGCAAGTGCTCGACCACGAGGCCGGCATCTTCAAGGCCGTCAAGGAGAACGACCCGGCGCGAGCGCTCGAGCTGGTCGACAGCGATAACGGGACATGCCTCAGTTTGCGCGACTCGGTCGGTGCCACTCCGATCCACGTCGCGTTTCTCTATGGCCACCACGACCTAGGCAAGCTGCTCGTGCTCAAGCGCAAAGACCTCGCGACACTCACTTATTCGACACTGGAAACGGAGCACAGCGAGCTGTCTCCGTACGAAGGCGAGAACATCCTGCACATCGCGATCGTACAGCGCAATCGGCGACTTGCCAAGTGGCTGCTCGAAGAAGTGCCCGAGCTCATCAATGCCGAGACCGTCGGCAAGTTTTTTCGGCCGGGCAAGGCGTGCTACTTTGGTGGAACGCCGTTGCTGTTTGCGCTCGCGTCCAACCAAATCGATATCGCGCTCGACATTTTGGAGGCCGCCGAGAAGCTCAAGAAACTGCCCAAGCTTCGTCCACAGGGCACGATCGCCGTTCGTCAGCTGAAACAGCAGCAGCTCGCGCTCTTCCAACAGCTCGACCCACGCGCGTTCGCCAAGGCTGCCGCTCACAACGTCCAGAAGATCATCCCGGTCGCAGTCTCGGCACTCGCGAATTTGTCGGGCCTGATGGAGGACGCTGATGCCAACGAAAACGAGGACGAGGACCTCGAGACCTCGATCTTCATGACTGACAGCTTTGGTAATAACGTGCTCCATCTGGCTGTCATTCACGGTCTTCCGCATGTGTTCAACTTTGGGATCCAGTTTGCGATTCTCGTGCTCGGCAATCCAGGGTTCTGCGTCGCCGACATCGACGATGCGTTCATCCAAGACGATGATGCAGTGACAACGCTCGAGTCGCTGCCCGGTGAGGACGCGCTTGAGGAGCAGCGCCAGCGCGCGCGTGTCGCGTCATTTACATCTTCAATCAACACATCCTCAACGTCCTCATCAAAACTGAAGCGTGAGTCACTCGTGAACTTCTTGCGGCGTGTTGACGACGTGAGGCACGACAAGATGATGCGTGGGTTTTTACTGCAGCGCAATCGTGACGAGCTCACGCCACTGTCTCTCGCGGCCGCTCTCGGTAAAGCGGAAATGTTCCAGCACATTCTGCAGCAAGTCACGTCTGTTTCCTGGAGTTACGGACCCATTACAGCGCTCAATATCCCTCTGCTCGACCTAGAAGAACCGATGCCCATGCCGCCCAAGCACCACGGCCGACTAGAACGAATCTACAAGATCATGTCGTTGCTCCCGTATCCTCTGACACCACAGGGTCGAAAGGGTTACAAGACAGCCATCCAGTGTATTTGCTCCCAAGAAAAGCTCTCATGTACGATCTCCAAAGCCGACTACGGTAAGGTGCTGGAGAACCGCCTGGAGATGCTCAATCTCATCGAAGTTCACCAACTACTCGTCAAGAAGTGGAAGTATATCGGCAAACGGCTCTTCCGCACACGGTTTTGGTTCTACACGATATTCCTCGTGGCGTTTAACGCCTCGACACTCTTCCAAACAGACGCGTACCGCGACGCCACCGCACCGCTGTGGTGTAAAATCTTGCTCGCACTCTGTGAGATCGTTTCGTACGGATTCGCGATCGTCAAGTTCATGAACGAGAGCCACCAATTACTCTTCAACTTTCGCTCGTACGTCACAGAAGCCGGCGCCGGACGACTCGACAACGTGTGCACGATGCTCACGAGCATCTTTATGTTTGCGGCCGGCATCGCGCGGGTCTTCAAATCGCAAGAACTCAACGATGCGTTTACCGCGGTGGCGCTGATTATGGCGTGGTTCTACCAGTTCTTCTTCCTGCTCGGGTTCCGCACGACGGGACCGTTCGTGATCATGATCCTCACGATGATCCAGAACGACATCGTACGGTTCGTGCTCGTCTATTTCTCGGTCATGGCCGGCTTCTCGCAGGCGGTGTATCTCGTCGCAGATGGTCGTATTGGCTTGCGCACGCTGTTTCACCGTGGACGCATGCTCGTGATCGCAGGCTTCACGGGCGAGATCAACTACGACGACAACTACACGAGCGGCCGAATGAATGCGTTCACACAGGTGATCATGCTTGGGTATATCATTCTCGTCATGATCCTACTGGTGAACTTGCTGATCGCGATGATGGGCAATACGTACTCGGACATTTTGGCCAAATCCGAGCAGCGCTGGGTCGCTGAGCGCGCCAACATCATGGCCACGATCGAGAACCAGCGATCTGCCGAGAACAACCACCTCGAGCGACGGCGCTACGCGATCCCGCTGGTCACACGCGGGAGTGACAAAGAGGAAATGTTCCTGCAAGTGGAAATCAACAATATCGAGACGTGGAAGAAAACGAGAGACGAGGCGACGGCGCCCGCGGCTTCTGAGTGAATGAAAGGCCAGTAAACGCATATACATCCACATTATGCAGCCGATGGAGACAGAAAGGAGTGTGCCGATGGGTATCGTAGACGACTTGGAGGGTCTTGGATGACCTCCTCTTGCTCGTGAAGCACTGGAAGCTTTGGAGCGACACCAAGTATTCGGCCCGTGCTGTTACCACGCGATGCTGTGGTACGTTGGAAATTTGCTGCGCTATGGACGTCGGCAGAGGCTGCACTACCGGCCAGCCGCTTGATAATCGAATCGCGGAAAGAAGGAGGGATGGGCGGAGCGGTCTTAGCTGGGACCAAATGCGGCGACGTGCTGCTGGGCGACTGGGCATTCGATGGACGCAGGTGCTGGAGCAGTTTCTAAATGCACAGACGTGAGTCCATACCGGTATCTAGGTCCGACGGAGAGCAGCTATCCACGGCTAACCAAGTCGTACCTGCATTGTGAGTGCTGCATACTGCTCGTGGATAGAATCCGACGGCGCTTCGATTGACTCGATCACTTGGTCTGCTATTGCCTCGCGTTGATGCCTCTCCGTCACCACGTCCTCTGCCTCCTGACAGCAATGTTGGATCACATCGCACTGTGTATGCTGCTCACCCTCCACCTGCTCAACAGCTTCCGTCTGCGTCGAAGTGTTTGCTGTGTCAGCGCGGGTCTCCATTGCCTCTAGCTCGCTCCTCCTCGCCCGGTGGGTATCTTCGTGGTGGGCGATGATCTGCAGCAGCGACTGCATGTGGCGGTCGTACTCGTGCGTCCACTTGCGCTCCTTCTCAGCCACCGTGTGTTGCCACTGTTCTCGTTCATGAGTGTGCTGTTGCGCTACGGCGCGTAGCTCACGGCGCAGTGCGCGGACGCGCTCCTGCCAGTGGCGCGCATTGGCCTCGCTGATCGCGAGCTGCTGCGCGAGCCACAGGTTCTCGTCGCGTAGCGCATCACTGGCGCTTCCGCCGGAGCAGTCGCGGCGCGATGATGGGCGACAGCGAGAGTGGCGCGAACAGGCGGCCAACGAGTCCATCGCGATGCGTTTGCTGCTGCAGCACACGTCCTCCATGTCCATTCTCGATCCCGTTGGTTGATAGATCTATCGTACTCTATCATACACTGTACTCGAAAGGTCGCGACCTCGGACGGAAGAAATTTGAAACTAACGTATCTAACTGGTTGAAGTAACGAGGCCCAAAGTCAAAAGAACGTCTATTTGGTTCGAACTCCTAGCAGTTACAAACACTGGAAGCCCTGGAGAGAAAACTTGGGACACCAAGTCAACCGCAGTTGATGAGCACGCGCCACGGCACGTCGCGCGAGTCGACGGTCGCCACGAACTCCAGTGTATGTGAGGCTCCCTCGGCGGTCCACGTCGCGCGGCGCAACGGCGCTTTCGCGTTGCTCGTCGCGCGCGGCGGCGGCGTCGGCTGCAACAACAAGTACGGTGTGCCAGTGTGGACGACGCGGTAGAGGTACAGCGGCGTGCCGATCACGTAGAAGCGGACGAGCGCGATCGGGTCGGTCATCGCGGCGATGTTGGTGAGCCGGACCATGCTCCAGATCGCTTTGGTGCGCCGTGGTACGTCCAAGATGGGTTCGTGAAGCGCACATCCGAGCGTGGCCCGCCAATGGAAGACCGACCCACGGAAGCTACAAGCGGCACAGGCATCCGGCTGCGTGCTCTCGGGAAGATATGGCATGATCTTGGTTGCCGACGGTCCAGTGGAGTCGTCGCGATTGACCTGGGCACGGGTTTGGTCGCGGAGCGTCAAGGCCCACACGCCGTCCAGCATCGACCACGGCCAGAGGCGGCCAGCACTTAGCGGGATGTAGTGGGTGCTGCTCCAAAAGAGCGCGGTCCCGCGACCAGAGACGGCGCGGACAAGGATCTTGGCCACCCAACCAACGCCGACGGTGGCGACAACCGCAAGAAGCGTGCATTTCAAGTCGAACCGTGGGCCATAGTCGACAAAGTTGCGGTAGACGGGCATGGGCCGGAAGCTCTCGATGGGGACGTGGCGCGACAGCACTTGCACGGAGACGATATCCGTGTTCCGAAATGGAACAGCCCGCATCAATGCAAACGTCGTGAGCCAGGAAACAAACCCAATCCATCCGCTTCGGAACGACAGGAGACCAGCACGAGCCGGATTAATCGACACACAGCGTCCACGCTTGAGTTCACTTAGGAGTGCGTGTGCGAGTTTGCACAGCAACGCAATCATCCAGATGTTGCGCATCTGAATGGACACTGTCCCCGCGTACTGGACCAAGTGGAAGTCATCCAAGCCGCCCACGGAGGCCCACGCGAACTCGCCGACGGATTGGACGAGGCTGGAATCGAAATAATGGGCGAGCGAGTACAGAACGAGAGGAGGCCAACTCCCGTATACGACCGCGTGGCCGGGAACGCTGAAGAGGATGGACCAGACATGTCTGCATTGTGCGAGGAAGTTGCTGCGGTGATTGCGCGACTCAGACTGCGACGCGCCTACGCACCCACAAAATAGGGCGACGACTCGGATCCAGATGTACAACTGTGACAAGCCGCGAAGTAGCCCCAAGTACGAAGTCCACTGGTTCGCGTCACTCTCGATCCACGATCGCTCGTACCGGTAATCATCGACGAACACCGTTGTGCAAGTCCGCGACGCATCGCATCGCATTCCTCGAACGAGCGTTGTGACTTCAATCGTATCGGTCATGTAGCTCACGCTCGGAATGTACTGGCTGTTTCTACGAGTCTGATCGACCGTCGAGGACGTGAACATGGTAAAGTCGAGCTCTACATCGGGATACTGTCGAGCCAACTCTTCAACACGGGCTTCGATATGCTCCACGAGAGAAAGGGCCCGGCGTCCATTGGGATGGATGGGGTGCTCGCACGACCATTTGACTGGGCTGGTGCAGAGGAAGGGTATCACGCACAGGTTCGATCCCTGTGGTAATGCTTTGCGGGCTGTTGGCTGATCAAAAATGCGCTGCAAGACGTCTCCGTCCTGGTGAGCAACGGTGGTCAATGATGCGTGGTACGCCGCGTGCAAGCGGTTGTCAGGGTTGTCGGTCACGAATCGGAAGAGGAAATGATGCAGTCGGTCAACCCAGTTGCTTTTCGTGAAGAAGGCGACAGGGGAGTGTTCGTGTTCGTCTTGGAAGAACCTCTGTTGGACTGCCGTCGCTAAACCATCGAGCATGTGGAAAACGGTGGAGGGGTTCAGCGTCGACGCATCACACGGTCCACGGTATAGAACGCAACGAGGATATGATGTCACGTTGAGGTATTCTGCCATCGCGCGCGGCGCAATCGAGAGGGTGTCGCGTTTGTACGGCCACAGATCGAGCAACTCGAGCGGGTTCCCGTCACAAGACGCTTCAATTACTGGGTGCGTCGAGTTCAAGCCGCCTGCTTCGTCAACCTTCAAGTGTGCAACGTGATATTCGAATGGCCCCCAGTACATCACGATGCCAGGTCCAGCGCGGGCATAGTAGTCTTGCGGAGTGATCGTCAGTCCCGCCCGCGGGATATCCGAGACAACAAGCGCAATTGCGATGACAGTCAGGAGCCGTTGTCGGAGACTGACGTGTATGCTCGAGGTGATATCCGTGGGCGGAACGCGAACGATGAATTGCTTTCGGTCACTGCAGATTGTGGCGTATTCCTCGTAGTGTCGCTGTGCATTCATCGTTCGGAACCGGGTGTGGTGATCACCCATGCCGGCATTTTCTCTCACTTTGCATCTGAGTCTATTCATGGCGTCCAAGGCATCTCGACCTGAGCTGTCATGAATACCTTCCCAGATCATCGTATCAGACAAAAAGAAAGGAGCGGGGAAAAACACCGAAAGATTCGTCTCCGGGTGCAGCTATACCAGTGGTACTGTCTGGACGATTGACACGCGGTGAATGTGCACGACGTAGAGAAAAAAATCACCCGCAGTTGATGAGCGCGCGCCATGGTACATCACGCGAGTCAACCGTCGTCATGAACTCCATCTTGCTTGATCTCTCCGCGGTCCACGTCGCGCGGCGGTTCCTCCCCTTCGCTGTCGTTGTTTCCTGCGGCGGCGTCGGCTGCAACAGCAAGTACGGCGCGGTCCCCAAGTTGTCGTGGACGCGGTAGACATACAGTGGCGTTCCGATCACGTACAAGCGGAAGAGCGCAATGGGGTCCGTCATCGCGGCGATGTTGGTGATCCGAATCATGGACCATATCGCTTTGGTGCGGCGAGGAACGTCGAAAATCGGCTGGTGGATTGGGCATCCCTGCGTGGCCCGCCAGTGGAGGGCAGACGAGTGGAAGTTACAAGTACGACACCCACCCACAGTGCTCTGGAGAGGTTTGATAGTGCTCTGAGCTGCCGACGGTGTGATCGAGTCGACAGAATCGATGTGAACGCGTGAACTTTGATCTCGGAGTTGAATGGCCCACACCCCGTCCAGGATCGACCACGACCAAAGGCGACCGGCGCTCAGCGGGATGTAGTGTGTCCAGCAAGAAAAAAGCGCAGTCCCACGACCGGAGACCGTGCGGACAGTCATCTTCGCGAGCATGATGAAGCCCACGACGACGCTCATCCCAAGCATCGTACATTTCAAGTCGAATCGTGGCCCGTAGTCGACGAAGTTGCGATACGTGGCCATGCTTCGAACGCTCTCGATCGGAATATGACGTGGCAGCTCGGTAATCGAGACAACAGCCGTATCTCGGAAGCGCAGAGCTCGCATCAACGCGAAAGTTGTGAGCCACGAAACGAAGCCGATCCATCCGCCTCGGAATGACAGCAGACCAACGCGAGCTGGATTGACTGACTTGCCACGAATGCACAAAGCACGACATGCGTACATGAGCTTCCACAACAGTGCGATCATCCAGATATTGCGCATTTGCATGGATGCTGTCATCGTGTATTGGACCAAGTCGAAGTCGTAGAAGCCGCCCACGGAGGACCACGCAAATTCCCCAAGTGTCTGGACGAGGCTGGAATCGAAATAATGTGCGAGCGCGTACAGAATCAGCGGATACCAACTTCCATACACGATGGCGTGACCAGGGATTCTGACGAGGATATTCCCGGCAGTCTTCAATCGCTGCGTGAAGTGGTTTCTGCGGGTGCTCGATTCTGACTTTGACGCGCTAAAGCACCCACACAAAAGTGCGGTGACGCGGACCCATACGTACAGCTGTGCTGAGCCGCGAAGTGACCACAAGAACGGGAACCACTGGTCTTCGCTGCCTTGGATCCACGACCGCTCGTACCGATAATCGTCGACGAACATCGTTGCGCAATTTCCGGAGGTATCACAATGCCTGCCTCGAACTACGGTTGTCACTTCAACTGTGTCAGTCATGTAGCTGGCACTCGGGACGAACTCGATCTCTCTACGGGTCTGCTCAATGAATGACGTCGCGAACATCGTCAAGTCAAGCTCCAGATCCGGATACTGTCGAGCTAGATCTTCAATGCGTGCTTCGATATGCTCCCAAATGGGGATTGCTCGTCGTCCATTGGAGTGTGCTGGATGTTCGCACAACCATTTGACCGCGTTGGTACACACGAACTGTACCGCACAGAGCTTGGACAAATGCGAGCCTTATCGATGGGTCGTCGAATAATCAGGGACTCGAGTGACGTTGTCTACGTGCTTTGGTACATCGTTCCTCCACGAGGAGTGGTATACCGCATGCAAGCGGTTGTCAGGGTTGTCGGTCACGAAATGATGCAGTCGGTCAACCCAGTTGCTTTTCGTGAAGAAGGCGACAGGGGAGTGTTCGTGTTCGTCTTGGAAGAACCTCTGTTGGACTGCCGTCGCTAAACCATCGAGCATGTGGAAAACGGTGGAGGGGTCCAGCGTCGACGCATCGCACAGTCCACGGTATAGAACGCAACGAGGATATGATGTCACGTTGAGGTATTCTGCCATCGCGCGCGGCGCAATCGAGAGAGTGTCGCGTTTGTACGGCCACAGATCGAGCAACTCGAGCGGGTTCCCGTCACAAGACGCTTCAATTACTGGGTGCGTCGAGTTCAAGCCGCCTGCTTCGTCAACCTTCAAGTGTGCAAC
>JAADXJ010000802.1:0-14404 GCA_023337735.1 Pythium biforme
CGCTCGCCGATATCACCGCCGCACCTTTTGCAGGCTGATCTTCGTCACTCTTTGCTTCTTCATCTTGATTGCGCGATGATCTCCCCGAGTGTTTTGGCGCAGGATGCGCACGTCGCTCGCTCAACATGTACTTGACGAGCTTGGCGCGGAGAGTTGCTGCCAAGCGAGGGTGTTCTCGATGTTTGGGGTTCTGGAAGACTTTCTTGAGATAGTGAAGTCGCAGGTTGAGCCCCGATGGGGTCAGCTGTCGCTTCGCATCCGCGCGCTCCAGCTCCGTGGCGACCGCACGTCACACTTGAGAACGGTTCTTGGATTCGTGCGCATAGGGTCGCATCTGGAGAGCGAGATCGATCAGTAGTTCGTCTTCGATGGGGTCGACTGTGTCACGGCTGGTAATACCATTTCGCCCTGGCGGCTCTCGCTGGCGACATGTAACTGCACGCAGCGCTTCGATATTCGCTTGCCGTTGCTCTCGTTGAATCGTGGACTCAAGTCGTGTACCGACTGTCGATGGGGGGTAGCGCAGGCATTTGCTCAGCTAGTTGAGGCGATTGAAGACCGTGGAGAGTGGTATCAGCGCCTTTGCGGGTGTTGTCACCCTCACCAACTTGACCTCCTGAGCTTTCTGTCTCATCAGCCGCAAATGACTCAATCTCTTCGCGGTCGTTGTCAAAGTCGCCAGCTCGACCGCGGGTGCTCTCCGTCTCAGTAATCGCGACCGACGATGTCGCGCTGAATTCAGACGCAGCTTGTACTTGCGATCCGTTCCCCATTATGTCGTTGGCGTGCTCTTCCGTCGCTTCGGATTCGCAAATGCGAAGCTCAAACGGCGTTTTCTTGAGAGAAGTAAAAAACCGAGGTGTCGGGGATCACGACCGCAGTGTCTCATACAGCTAGTTGCCTCCTCGCTTTGCTGAGCTGACCATGGCGCCAATCGCCCCACACTTTAACGTGGTGCTTCACGCTGACTGGTCTCATATCGAGCGTAGACGCGGTTGTAGATGACCTCGAACACGAGCGCTTGGACTTCGTCAAATATCGTTCGAGGGATCTTCTTCCCGGGTGTCGTGATCATCTTTTTCATTTTCTTGCGCTGTACCGCGGTGATAATTTTCACACGTCGCGACTTGATGTACGTGACAAAAATCATCACGACAGCCACGCGGAAGTTTTTGGCATCGTGTTCGTCGATCTCGAGTTTCGCATTTTCCACCGCGATCCAAAATTGCACCATTTCTTCAGCGAACTCCTTCTTTGCAAACGATTGGAACGAGTCGTAGAGTTCAGTGAGCTCTTGACCAAGAAGCATTGAGCGGAATTCGGTCACTCTCCTACACCCACGACATGTCAGAACAGCTGAACGACGGAGGTGAACACACAAGAATACACGCGTACCGTTCTTGTTCTGCTCGGTTCTTATTGGTTTGCTCTGCGCTCATAGCAGCTTGCTCCAGGATAAGAAGGTCTTCATTGTGCATCAGCTCCTTTTCACGCTTGGCAATGAATATGTCGAGATTTCTCCGAGCTTGCTGAACGAGCACGTGTGCTGTTGTCAGCCCGATGACTCGTAATCGATGAATGCGCCTGCACAGCTCCACGGCAGCACCGTATTCGGTGAGAGTGTCCTGCACCGACAGCACCATAGAGTAAGCACACCATGAAGGTACAAATTAGACGCAGCCACGCACCAGGATTTGGAGTGCGAGATCCTGCGCGATCACAAGATCTTTCCAGTCTGGTGCCACCGCGCTTTCAAAGGTTCCGAGAACGATCTGGATAGTGCTCATACTTCGCTCGAGATCACCACTGTGCTGTTCGATCCGGGCAAGACGAATTTGGATCTTCAGCATTGTCGGGTGTGAAAATCCCAACGAGTCTTCAGTGATCTGCTTGCTTGCCTCCATCAATGCCCTTGCTTTGGCGAGTCTTCCTTGTGTTATATACAGATCCGCGAGCTCGATTTCTGCTGGGTTCGTATAGATGTCGCCTTCGCCAGCTTTGATCGCATGTTTAGCTGCCGACACGGGCACATTTATCTGCATTTGTGCAATTTCTTTTTCGCGGATTGCTCGTTGCATGCGCTGGTACTTCTCAACTTCAATGTCTGCTGGAGCTTGTTCGACCGAAGTTGGTAATGAGGTCATCGTCTCCTTTATCGTGTTCAGACATGACATACTTCGTTCGAGGGCTCCTTTGAGGGACTTTTGCTGGCTGGCAACAACGTCGCCCAACGACTTTGTTCCCACCATAAGGATTGGCTCTAACTCTTCAAAGTCGTGATGTCGCCGGTGGGGCAGCTCATGCAATCGTGCATGACATCTGTCGCATAAAACTTGATCACACATATAACACCGCTTCCGCGCTCGGTTACCATGGCAGTTCTCACATGACGGAAACTTCAGCCGTCCAGCCTTGTCATGCGGCAACGGTGCGATCAATCCATTACGCCTCCCACGCTCAGCATACTTCCACACCTTTTGACGCTCGACCTCAAAAGAAACGTTTCGGTTTGTGTCGGTACGAAGAGCACGACGGCGAATATTCCATCGGCGGCTCTTGCTCAATTCGATTGCAGCCTCCTCATCGTGTTCGTCGTTCGATCTGCTGTAAAACGACTCGTCTGACGCGCTTTTGTCATCCTCGCTGCGGCCACTGCCGTCGCTCCCGTCACGTCGAGGCTGGTCGCTCGAACTATCCAGAATGGATGCATTCTCACTCTTAGATAGCAATGAAGACCGAAGCGCGTTGATGTCTTGAACGGGTTGGCTGAGAGTTAGACGTGGAGGATCCGACAAATGATCTTGCTTCAGCAAGGTTTTCACCAGATCAAGATGTTCGTTGTCGTGGAGAAAGCGGAACGTGTCGTGTCCTTGAATGTCTCAACTCCGTAGAGAGCAGCCTGCACGAATCAAGAGCTGAACTATTTTTTCCTTGCCGTGGTAGGCTGCCTTCATGAGCGCGTTGACACCTTCACGATTGCAATGCGCCACGGAGCACCGACGCTCTAGGCAGTACAGGATATCATCGCTCGATCCCTTCTCACTCACAACGAGCATCGGAGTTGCGCCTGTCGACGCTTCAAAGTTTGGACCGTATCCCGTGTCCTCCACTGAAAGCAATTCCAGAACACGAGGAACGTCGCCATCTCGGAGAGCGGTCTCCATCGCAACCGTCCCTGGTGCTTCGCTTTGGATTTTGATGACAAGCCGATTGGGGGCGTCCATCTCTCGTTCATCTTTTTCCTGTATCATCGTAAGCAGCGCCTGGCTAGATGTCGATGCATTCAAGAGTGAGGCGATGTGATCAAATTTCCAGAAGCGCGCCCATTCCAGAGCCGAACGTCCAGACGCATCGACCATGTGCTTGTTGGCGCTGTATGCGAGAAGAATCTTGGTCGTCTCGTAATGCCCAGATATCACGGCTTGCATGAGCGGCGTCCTGCCAGCCGCATTCACGTCGTTCACACTCACGCCAGCACGAAGCAGCGCCTTCACAATCGAATTTCGCGCTTTATCAGCAGCAAACAACAGCGCCTTGACGCCGCTCGGGGTCTCGTACGTGAGATTGACGGAAAACTCGGCCAGGATGCTGAGCGCGACGACGTTGTCGACCAGCACGCTGGCGAGCACTGGCGTCACACCACTCCGCGTCTCAAAATCGGGCGACGCGCCAAGCTCCAATAATCGTCTAAGCACCGTCAACTTGCCCGTGTAGATCGCGCACAGCGTAGGTGTCAATCCGTTCTCGCTCTCGTGGTTGAGGAGACTTGAATCCGCCCGCTTCCTTGGTATCTTCGGGTCGAGCAACTCGAGAATGGCCTCACATCGGCGCTCGCTCACGGCGCGTTCGAGCTTTTCTCGTGTACTTGACGCGAAAAACGACTCCAGCAGCCTACGCACGCGACCTCGTTTCTTGGGCAGTGCGTCGAGACGTTGCTTGGCCTGCATCGCCGTCTCCATCGCCGCTTCTTTCGTCTCCACGCGGTGTTGCAGTTCCTGTAGCCGCTGTTGGCCGCTCGCACCGGGTGTCTCAACCGGCAACCCGAGCTGCTGGGCACGTTTTCTGGCTTGAGCGGACGCAGCGTACACGTCCATGTCCTGTTCGCGCTGGATCTCGCGGCGCCGGCGCCGTTCTTGCTGTCGGTAGAAGCGCATCATCGCCACGGACAGCGCGTCCTCGCGGGCCATTTCGTCGCAGCGCGCGCGCCACTTGCGCCTTTCTTTGTCCAGCGCGTCGACCTCGCGCTGCTGCTTTTTCAGTTCGCGCTGCTGGCGCCGCAGCTTGATGCGCTTCTTGCGCTCGAGCCGCGCGTCCAGATCGCCCCACTCGTCCTCCATCTTCCGTGTCCGGTCCCCTTCAACGTCAATTTTGCCCCAAGCAAAAACGGAAACCGACCCTGTATTGGGGTTGATGAGGGTACGCCATGTGTGGACCACTCTTCTATTGAGGTGGGTACAGTACAGGCTTGCTCTTTCAGGGAGTGCAGTCTCATACGAGGGACCATTCGGGACGTCGCGTTCCCGTCCGGTGGTTTTGTTCTTGTGAGTGGGAAACGCGGCCACCGCACACACCAAATCCGTCGTCACCCCCACACAACGCAAGTCACAATGGTCCAGCGCGCGCTCCAGAAGCTCTCGAACCAGGGCGTCTACCTCGCCAAGGAGGCCCGCACCTACGGTACGTGCGCATGCGCACGTTCTTCCTCTATCGATTGGTACCGTAACCAATTCTCACGGATATATGGTTGTTGTGGTATGCGCAGCCGGCTGGGCCGTGCCCGCGGCGATCGGAGCGACGTGGTTCGCGTGGCCGGGCCTCACGCCCAACTTCAAGGAGGAGGCCTTTGGCATCAAGACGCCAGCGCCGTACGGCTCGGCCGCCGCGACCGCCGCGACCGGCTCGCCCAACTTTGGCGCCTCGGGCAAGTACAAGTACGTGCGCAACGAGGTCGGCGAGCGACCGACGCTCGAGGAGGAGTAAACGCTTCCACTCGCACACACACACACGCGTTTGGCGGAGGGATGTCGACGTGAAGGCGTTATGTAGAAGAAACAGAGAAGAGGAGAGAAGAAAAGCAAAACGGAACCCAGCGCGGACGAAGGAGAGGGATTATCCCCTCGTTTTTTACTCTGCGGACGAAATAGACTAAACTCCTTCGGGCTTTTGTCTCGGTGGGCGCGTTTGGTTTCGCTGTGGAACGTGTCTGTGTGTACTGATTCGTCTGTGGCGTCAGGTCTCTATCGTGTGTAGAGCGTGATGTCGTTGAGGTAGACGACTTCTTGGCCGTTGCCCGCGTCGCCGGGGCCCCACAGGTCGCCACGGATCCACAGCGCCGCCGCACTATTCAGTACATTCTGGAACTGCGCCGCTGCAAGCGGCTCGCCCGCCGGTTCGTCGATCCAGCCAAAGTCTTCGCGCAGAATCACCGAGTAGTACGTCCACCCAGAGCCCGTTGGCAGCGGGAAGCCGCTCAGCGCCAGCGAAATGTGGTTTCCGGAAGCGTCAAAAATGGAGATCTGGCCGCGCAGCGGGCGCGCCTGGCCATTGTGGCTGGGCGCGAGCATACGGAACTGGAGACGCCCGCCGTAGCTGCTGGCGAGATCCTTCACAAAGCTTGGCGGGGCGGCAAAGTGCCAGACATTGCGGTACACAGGTCCGCAGGGAAAGTTCGGGGCCACGCTCGGAAGTACACCTGCCTTTGCGCATGACGAACTCCCACAACGCACAAAGCCGTCGTTCTTCTGCTCCACGCCACGCGTCGAGATGTCGTTGACGGAGCCACTACCACTCACCGCAAGCGCGTCAAAGTTCCACCCGAGCACGAGCCCGTTCGTCACGATCTTAATGGGCCACTGGAGCTGCCGCAAGAGCTCGGACCGCGAGAGCATGCGCGACCACACGTTCACGTGCTGCAGCTCGGCCACGAGTCCGCGCTCGGGGGTCATCTCGCAGTTCACGGGCGGCCCTGTCTCACTCGTGGAGCTCAAGCAGGATGTCGCGAGCTGCCCGAGGACCAAGAAGCCACTTGGCGCGAGCTTGTATCCAGTACGGTACGGACCACCGTCGAACGCGAGCATGCCGTTGTCGAACAGCTTGACGCGGCCGTCGCCGGCGTTCCAGCTGACGGCGATGAAATGCCACGCGCCATCCGTGACGTCGACAAACGTCGCGAGCGCGCCGCGGCGACCGTGAGAATCCGAGCCGACTTCGAGCGCGTTGATGGCGACGTGGAGATTCGTCGGATCGCAGATTGCTAACACAACGGTTTCGTCTTCAAGCTGTTTTGGTGTGAGCGTGGATCCCGAGGCCAGCGCGTACGAGAGGATGCACGCGGAACGCGACATGATTGTCGTGCGGATCCAGAAGGAGATGGTGAAAGCCTGCGTTTTCCGTACCGTCAATAGCACGTGAGTCACAAGCCCAGTCAGCAAAGCAATTCGATGGACAAACGTACGCTAGTTGGGAAGGACACGACCGGGTTCACGGTCGCCACGTAGCTCTTGGCATCGCCCGCCAGTTTCAGCACGCAGTATGAAGACTCCCAATGCGCTGTCGAGCCCAAGCTCGCGCCAACCTCGCACGCGAACTCACAGGCTCCTGTGGGCGACGCCAAGTCGCATTTCTGGTTGTACTCGGCATCGCCGACGACCTGGTCGATCGCGAAGATGCCGTTCGAGTCCACGCGAAGCTTTCCATTACTGTTGTCAGTGCTATCGCCGTTCTCCACGGCGCTCCATCCGAGAAGGTTGAATCGTCGGTCAGTCGGTGCGGGGAATATTGCTCGCTGGAGAATCTTGCCATCATCGTAGTCGTAAATGCGCACGGTTGTCTCTGTGATCGCACCTAACGCCGAGTCGGGTGCGCCGGAGTCGCCAAGAATCAGCTTGAAGTATTCGAAATGAGCCTCCTTCAGGTCGTCGTCGAAAACTTGGATCTCGATGGTTTGCTCGAGCTCGCCGATCTCAAATCGGAGGAACATGGCATCCAGGTCAATGCTGCTCGGGGACGTGATCTGATAGTCTTGCCCATAAAGTGCGGTCCGCGTCCTCGACTCCAAGCGGAACGGCAGTGTCACGATCGCGCTGGCTCCTTGGCGTCGAAACACTCGCACCACGAGACGATTTGTCCTCTCGGTAATGCTGTACGAATCGGTGGCGAATGTGAACAGACCGGCGCGCTGGTATCCTCGAACAGAGAAAGCTGTCGGTGCCACCGTCGTCGATGCTACGTCTGTAGACGGCGTGATCTCACTTGAAATGGCGCTGCTCGGATCAGCGATTGCGATGATCGCGCCACTCTGGGTGAGCAGTGCACTGACCGGATCCAGCAGCTGACTCTGGAGATCTTGCATAACTTCGTGGACGAGGGGATCCGCAACGTTGTCCGAGGGCAGTAGCTTGAACTTCACAATCACAGAGCCCGTGAGCAGCTCCAAAATTTCGATTCGGGACGTGTCGATGCCGAGCGCCGACGACAGCGCGGTCGCAAAGTCCGTCTTGAACGCTGTTTCGGCGGGCGATCCTGGGGGAAAGTCGTTAATGTTCTTGTCGAGCTTCAACGACACGGTCGCGACGTCGCGATTCAACACGAACTGAGGCGGTAACTCGCCACTTGTATCGGCCAAGGAGCTTGTTGCACGAGGTGACTTGGAGCTGGAAGAACTCCTTGTCAAATCCTTGACTGGGAGGTTGCTGAATACCTTGAAGAATGACTGGCCTTTGAATTTGTAGCACAGTGCCAAAGCCGGTATTGCCTGTGAAAAGTCATACGTAGCGGAGCCAGATATCACAGATGCAGAAACGCTGCCGCCCGCGGCGGGTTGGATCTCGCAGTCAGCGTCACTGAGCACAGTGGATGACGAAGCGTCAATCCATTTGGCGATGTCAAAGTCCTGCTGTCCGATGCCGATAAACTCAAACGTCATCGTCAGACCCGTCGTGGTCGGTCGCGATTCTGTCAGATCGGCGCGCTGAACGGAAAGAACGTCGCAGAGCACGTCCCCAAACATAATAAACTCCGCCACGTTACCGAACTTGTAGCAGAGCTTCCAAGTGGAGAGCGCGTCTGTCGCTGTTGTCGACGATGATGGCACGAACGTGGCACTTATGATTGACGAGCCGGCGCGAGCGAGTGTCGTTGTTGAAGCGGACGTGGTAACGACTGAAGACGGCATTATGGGTGCGTACTGCGCCATCACCGTCTGGGAGCACGCTAACGCATCCGAGGGGACCCACGCGACTTGATCTGAGCTCATGGTGAGCCCGAATGTACCAGAAAGCCGAATCTCAACGGGCAGCCCCGCCACAATCGATACAGTCGATGGCACCCACACTTCGGCGGCAACGACAGACACTGCGATGGTTCTGAAGAGAGTGAACGGCTGGCGGTCAAAGCTGTAGCACAGCACAAGGGAGTCATAAGCTTTGCCGAACACCACAGGCGCGCGGGCATCGGATACGCTAACGATATTGAACACAATCGAGCATCCGTTGACCGTCTTGTCGGATGTCCACCCAAGACGATCGGTGTTCGAGAGACGAAAGCCATTGATCTGAAGAGGTGTCGACGCGCCCGCGAGGAAGGTTTTCCGATCGATGCTGATAATCCCATACGTTGCAATGTCGAGGCCTTTGGCATACGCAAATGGTTCGTCTTGGAATTTGTAGCACACGTGATACATATCTGTCAGTGAGACGGGGAACGAGTTGAAAGACCCTGTGAACACCGGTGGAGAGCCCGATATTTGCATCAATGAAGAATCCCCGCCAGTGTTTGCGGACTCAATGCCACAGTCAGCGCTTGTAGTCACACTGGCTGGTACAAACTTCACAGTGTCTCCCTCTTGGACTCCGGAGCCGAGCGGTTTCCACGTCTTGGGCTGTCCAATCACTGCGGCTTTGCCCTGCGCTGTCAGGTTCAGATATGCCGCATCCAGGAGATCAGTGATTGTCTTGACAGACACTGTGATGCCTGTGAAGAGTCTGAATGGCTCCTCCTCAAACTTGTAGCACAGCCTCCATGCCTTGCCTTGAGACCCGTACTCGAATGGAAACCACATTGTGCGATTCGCAAACACGGTGATCGTGTGTGCAAAAAGCCCCTCAGCTGGCAGATCATCACAGGCTTGATCACTCTGAGTCATGTCGCCATCGATCCACTTCACCTTGTCCGTTGGCGATACACCGACGCCATCGATTGCGATCATTTTCAGCTCATCCACCACAGCGACAGTTGGCTGACCTCCAGAGGTCTGATCGACCTGACGCAGACTCCAAATGGTTTTGATGTCGAGCCGAAAGTTCTGGTAGAAGACGAACTTCTCGCCCCCGAAGCGATAGCAAAGCACACGCGATAGTCCCGCCGACGCTCTGTCGGCGCCAAATTGGAAGCTGCCAACGGCGATTCCAGCGATGTTCTCATACAGGTAAATCGCCATCTCGAGGGTATCGTCGAATTCCTTCTGGATGTTGGTGAGCGAGATACCTGGCGCCGTGCAATCGGCACTGGTGCTGGGAACGAATTTCGCGTAGTCACCGGTCGCCACACCGTCTCCTTCAAAGAGAAATGTCTTCGCTGCGCCAGATACGGCGACCCCATTTGCGCCTCGCAAAGTCCGCATGTTGGTCACACTTTTCACGTCCAGAAACAAGTTGTGGTAAACCTTGTAAGGCTCAGATCCAAATCCGTAGCACAGATACACGCGCTTGCCGGAGCTAAAAGACGCAAAGGCAACTGCGAACTGGCTTTGGGTCTTCATGAAGCTCACATACTCGCCGTCTTTTGTAGCTGGATCTTGCAGGAGAAGGGAGGTGTTCAAGCATCCGCTATCCAACGGGTACTGCGTCCACGAGACACGATCACCTTCACCGAGATGCGTGCCGTAGAGCGTGAATGCCTTGCGAGCGCCAACCACAGCGACTTCTCGTGAGCCGTCCACAGTGGTTTTTGCATTGAGCGTCGCAATTTTGATGTCCAAATTAGCGTACAGCTTGAACTTTTCGATCCCGAACTTGTAACACAACACTGGGCGGTAGTCGTCCTGCTTCGCAGTGAAGTTGAAGTCTGAGGATCCATCAACGTCGACAGTGAGGGTGTCGGTTGGATAGAGCGTCACAGTTTCCGTCAGTGTGGCCATATGAGCATCACAGTCTTCTTCAGCACTGTGGATCCATCGCACTTCGTCTCCGGCGGAGAGACCAAATCCTTGAAATGTAAGTGACTCGGGTACTTCCGCAACAGCAAGCTTGGGAGATCCGCGCGTCCCAACAAAAGCCGTCACCATCTTGATCTCGAGTTGGAGACTGCGATATAGCTGGTATGGCTCTGATGCAAACTGGTAGCAGAGCATGGCTCGCTTGCCAGCTTCGGCTTGTGCAAAGTTTACTGTCGTATCTGATAAGCTCGTGATGAAGAGCACCGACTGCACGAAATCACCGATTGTGTGCGAGAGACGTAGAGAAGGATCCACGGTACTCACGGCGCAGGATGTTTCAGTGCCTTCTTGAACAAAGTAGAGCCGATCATTCGTGGCAAGCCCGTCGCCAACGAAGGAGAACGTCTTCGGGAAATCCACGACGGCAACCGCATCGGCGCCCCACAGTGCAGCCTTGATATGTTTTACGTGCTTGACTTCAACCGCCATATCGGAGTAGATTTTGTACGGCTCGTTGCCAAAGCGATAGCAGAGGTAGAAGATCTTGCCCGAGTTTTCTAGTGCCGAGAACATGAAGACCGCATCGTTGAAGGCACCAATACTGCGCGTATACTCATCTTCGATCGCACCAAGCGTCTGTCCATTCGGCGTGATAAGGCGAGCAAGCGTGGAGGGGTCGAGGCAATCTGGTGCGGACCCGCGCGCGACTGCGTCTTGCACGCTGGCTGCATCGATCCAACGTACGAGATCACCAGCAGCGAGACCTCGTCCGTGAAAGACCCACATCTTCGGATAGTTCGCGACTGCAACACCCACATCTCCTTCAGTCACTGTCACCGAATTGACTTCTTTCACCGTGAACGCGAAGCCGCGATACAGCTTAAACGGGTTTGAGCCAAATTTGTAGCAGAGGATGAATGGTTCGTTTTCGAGACTGGACTGCATGAACCGTAGAGCCACATCGTGGCTGTCACTGAGCATTGCAATTTCGATGCCGCCGACATCCGAGGCACCACTGGCTGCATTGCCGCAGTTCAGGTCACTCGTCGTAGTTGTGTCGACGAACTTAATGACGTCGCCCTCGCTTACCGAAAACCCCTGGAACCGGAACTTCTTGGCAGCACTGACTACGGCGACGCGCACATCACCTCCATCTACGCTGATGACGTCCAGCATCGCTGAATCAATCGCTCCAGTAGTG
The DNA here is from genome assembly GCA_023337735.1 of Pythium biforme. Taxonomy (NCBI): domain Eukaryota; phylum Oomycota; class Peronosporomycetes; order Pythiales; family Pythiaceae; genus Pythium; species Pythium biforme. The sequence goes on from JAADXJ010000802.1 coordinate 11,355, forward strand.
ACTGTCGACGATTCGTCGATCACGCCGCCGTCGGCAGCTTTCGTTTGAATGAATGCGACTCCTGGTGGGAGAACCGTTGGAGGGTTCATCACATTTCCGACGACGATCTTCACTTCAGTGTACTCGTTGATCGTGTCGTGCAAGGAGATCGTGACGATGTTCTGGATGCAAGTGGCGGTGCCGAATACTGTTGGCTTGAAGAAATCTGCTGAACAAGTAGCAGCAACCTCCCATTCCAGAGGGAGCGTCAACACGATGGTACCCCTCGGTGTGATCTGGCCAGTCGTAGTAAATGTCAACGTCGCCGTCGTCGCCAGTGACGCAACTGGTCCAGGCGAGAAAAGAGCACTCTGCCACTTACGCTCACCACTCAGAGCTCCTCTCCCGATCGCGTTTAGGTAGAGTTGACCTGTGTTCACCAACCCGCCTAAATGGCTGTAGAAAGCGTACGCCGCACTCGCTGCACTTCTCTCGGAAGGTGGGGCACGAACCTCCGTGATTGTGATTGTGAGCTGCGTGGACTGCGGCACTGTAACTGCGAACATCAAACAAAGCACCCCAGATGCTGGTGACCACTTCCCTTCCATGGCGGAGTCGACGACACTGCTTGACGTGAACTTAGCAGTCGCCGAGTTGAGCACAGTCCACTCACCGGCCGCTGGGAATGTTATGCACACGTTGGACGTTGGCTCGAGCTGCCCACCGGTCGTTATCAAGGCTTCATGTGTTGACGCAACTCCAGGGGTCGCAGTCGCGGACACCCAAGTTGAGCTGACGCCAAGGTCGGATGCAATGATTGTGTTGATCTGTACGTCAAAGGATTCGTCAACCACGCCAGCGTCAGACAGCGCGCTCTTGATCCACAGTGATGGTGTCGCAGCGGCGGATTCCACGTCATAGGGATTGATCAGCCCGTCAATAGACAGCTCTACTGGTGTGGCTTCGAGAAGATCTCCGAGGGTCGTGATCACGATTTCCCTTGTTTCGGCAAACCACACTGAGGCTGCCACGCTGACACCGGATGCAGGTGATAGGAAAGATACAGTGACAGTAGAAGCCTCCGTTCGCCATCCGCCAGAAGGAAAGCCGATCGTGAAGACGCTGCCGCTCGGTAGCGCGCCGCTCAGAGTAAATGATAACTTCTGGTTACTGATCATGCTTGCGCTCTGTGTCGTCGTCGATTCGAGGATCATCAGCCCGCTGAAGGATCCGCGTGATATCGCCTCGATCGAGATTATACCCGGTCCGTCAATCACACCACCGTCGCTCGCGATACTCGTGATATACGCTGTCGTGATACCTGTCTCTTTCGGCGGATTTGTCATCCCCGAGATGATGACAGTGATGAGCGAGTAAGCTGGAACGACCGTGGAGCCTTGGAGTGCCACGGTCATAATCCGTGTGGCGCTGTCCCATGTGACGTCACCAACTTGACCGAGCGCAGGTTGTGTGAAAGTCGCCTTCGCTGCCCCACTCCACAAGGACCACTTCGTGTCTGGAAGGAGAAATTCGTAGTAGCCACCGACACCAACCCTACCACTTGAGTAGAATGATATGGTTTGGTCCGTCGTAATTCCTGGGTTTGCTTTCATCGGTACCCAAAGCCGACTGCCCAAGATCGGTCCGGGCGCGATGGCGTCCAGCGCCATGGAGCAGGGTCCATCGATCACAATACCAGATGGATCTAGTGTCGATATCCAAGCAGCTCGCGCAGCTCCACGGACGGTTGCGGGCGTATCAAGACTTGTTATCGTGAGCTGAATGTCGCTTGAGTATGCTTGAATCAACGGCGAGGGCGCTGTATCAATCGTGAGAAGAAGCGTTCCTGCAGCAGCGGCCCACGCGATGCTGGTCTTTGACGTGCTTGGATTCTGGAACGTCACAGTTGGAGCCGTGAACGTCGTTGCTGAGAAGTCGGTCGCAGGGAACTCAATCTTGATCTTGCCGCCCGTAGGTAGTGCGCCGTTGGTGTCGAACTTCAGCACAACTGGAGAAGTTATACCCGGGTAGGGATATGTTGTTGTCCACGTTGCTGGCAATGTTGTCACCGCCGTGATGGCATCGATGGTGAGCACACTTGGTCCGTCGAGTCGCAATCCGAGAGCATTCCAAGTCTGGATCGTTGCTGTCGTTTGACTGCGTACAGATGGTGGCATGTTGAGAGCCGTGATTGTCATATCAATGAGTGAGCCTTCCGGAACGATGCTGGCACTGGAGACGAGTACAGCGAATGCCGTATTCGGAGTATCCCACGTAATCGATGCAGTTGTCGCCGTAGGGTTGTGGATCACAACTGATGGATTTGAGACCGCGAAGCTGTAGTCACCATTCGCCAGTGAAACATACACGAGTGTGTCGTCGAGCAGCGCCGCAGGAGTCACAAATGAAAGCTGAACGTTCGACGCGATGCCCGGATGTGGGTTGAGTGCACTCAGACGGGCAGCAACTACGTCCCCGGCAGCCGTCGTGACACCAGGAAGTGACGCTGTTTCGATGATACGCCCCGCACAGTCTGCGGTATAGATATTGAACGCACCGGTCGTGGTCACACCTGTCGAAAATACCGACATTAGATCCAACATTACTTTGCCCGGGTGAAGTTGCTCGTACCTGGGTTCCAAAGACTACCCACTCGAGCGGTATACACACCAGCGGGGACAGCGGTGTTCATAATAAAAGAAACTTCCTGACCGCGCCTTACCACCAGAGGTCCCACCGCGCGAAACGCATTCCCATCCTCTGATAACTCGATACTAGCCGGAATGTGGAACTCAGGTGGAAGCACAAGCACCAATTGGCCAGTCCGAGGTACGACCTGTGTACACTCGAACTTGACGCCAATCATTGAGCTCACACCAGCTTCCAGCGAACTGAATTCCATCACTACACTAATGATTGCCGTGCTTGCAGTATCCACGACACTGATCGCCGCATCCCACTGGTACACCCGACTGGCGCTATCCATCGTCACGACACCAAACACACCCGTCGTCGTCGCACCAGGATTCGTCACGCCGCTCACCGTGAACGACACCGCCGTACTTGCCGAC
>JAADXJ010000803.1:0-14386 GCA_023337735.1 Pythium biforme
CCTCGATGAGCTGCGCGGAGACCGACACGTCGGTTTTCCCACTGTGCAGAGCATACGCAAGCCATGCGTAATAACTGCGTATGGTCGAGGCGTCAGCTTCGTTCGTCTCGAGATCGCGGTTCGTCACACAGAATTCCTTCAGCGACTGCATAGCCGGGATCGCTGAGAAGATCGCTTCAAAGCACGATCGATGGCTGGACCTGAAGACCCACTCCATGGTCGCAGTCCGGTCGACCTGGATGAGCGCGCGCAACAGCGCACTTGTCGCGCTCGCGAGGGTCCGAGAAGGTTGCTCACGAATCACGATGTGGACCTTGCACAGCTCGACACACGGCAGTTGGGCGATTTCGCTGACGTGCGCAAGGCTGTCGGCGTCGGCGTACGTGTCGCACACGATGGCGACACGCTCTTGGAAGCTCGAGGTCGGCGGTGCCAACCACGACCACATGCGGTCCGTTTCTTCGAGACAGCGTCGGACGTGCTCGATCGCGTTCGTGCTCTCGAGGATGCCGCTCGAGAACGGATCGAGGTGGAGCTCGAGTGTCGGCGGCGCGCGCACAAGAAAGGGTGCGAGCTGCGCGTGCACTTGGCGACGCGCGTCCATGGCGGCGGACTCCGGGTCCATCGAGCAGCAGCCGACAATCGCTGCCGCCGTGGCTTCGATGGGCTCGGTCGCGAACGCCACGACGCGGTACCGCGACAGCATCCCCGGCGCGAACGCGTGGTACGGCGAGCTCGAGCAGTTGGAATCCGGATCGTCGATGCGTCCGACAAACACGCGGCGCCAGAACATCGGGTTCTCCTCGACGCCAAAGCCGCGGCAGCACGCGAGCGCGTTCATCGCTTCGAGCGCACGCCGCACGGCGAGCGCGTCCTGGAACGTTTCGTCGACGTCGTCGTCCGAGCACAAGAACTGGACCTCGACGCGCTCGTGGACGAGCTGCCCGGGTTGCGGGGGCATTGGCTCGTATGTCTCCTCTGCTGTGAGCCATGCGTCCAGCAGTGCCATCGCAGTGGTCTCGGGCAGGCGCGCGGGTGCCGCCATAGTCGCTGATGGTGCTGTGGGTCACCACTCACCCCAGGCCGAGAGGTCCAGCGTGGCAGGACCTGTCGTCCGTTTGATTGGTGGATATGGTCAATCATTGAGCCAATCGACCGTGGAGAGCTGGGATCATGATTTATGCCGACAAGGGATTTGCAGCGGCCACTCAACGCGGCACCAGTGTCCTCAGCCATCGATGGATATTCGCTGGGAGTCCCACTTTCGATCACGCACGGTACAGTAGATTCCAATGCAACCAAAGTGGATATTCAGGATCCGCAGCGTGTGCACCTATTCATGGGCAGCAACGCATGGGGCAGGTTGATGTCGGCGTTGGCGTTCAATATATAGTGCTGATGGCAGTCAACGTGGTTGGCGAATGGCGCTGTCACAAAGAGAGCGTCGGATGACAGCGACATCGCCCGCGTACGCTGCAGTGATCAGCGACGCGTCGTTGGCTCTGTCCACATGGACGAAACTGTTGTAGGGGGCCGCAGCCATCGTCGCGGATGATCGTAGTCAACTTAAAAGAGGGGATCTCGATTATGGCAATGACACGCTTCCTGCACAAGCGTTTCCGGGTCTGGTAGCTGCTGCTTCATATCCGATATACAGAGCTGCGCGGTCACAAAACAAACGCGCTGTTAACTTGTCCCAATCTCCACGATCGGCGGAGCCGTTGGCCGTTGCTCTTCTGCGGGCTCAATATCGACATGAGCGCCGGCATCGAGTAGGTGGCCGCCAATCTCCACGTGGTCTGCACGAACAGCAACGGAGAGCGCCGTGATACCATAGGCATTCATGCAATTGACGTCGGCGTGGGCGGCAAGTAGGGTCTTGACAGCAGCGATGCGGCCCTGATGAGCGGCGATGTGCAGGGCCGAGTCCCCATCGTCGTCCACGTGGTTGACGTCCACTCCCGCGGCGAGTAGCGTCTCCATGACGGCGCTATCCCCTTCCATGCAAGCCGTCATCAGCGGTGTTCCGCCATTTCTGGTCGCCACGAAGACGTCTGCGCCGTCACGAAGCAAAGCCTGCACTGCTCGCACGCCATGCGCCGAATTTGAAGCCGCCTCGAGCGCTGAGACACCCCTCGTGTCTCGGTCGTTCACGTCCGCGCCAGCGGCGAGCAAAAGCTCGATCACGTCGACACGACACCCCCACGACGCGCGCAGAAGCGGATTGCGATCGGGGTGCATGCCGGGCGGGTAGACGAGCGCACCGGCGTCAATCAACTCGCGTACGATCGCCGCGTCGCCCCGCACCGACGCAAGCTCGAGCGCGAATCGACCGCGACGAGAGAGGTAGTCGACGTTGGCGCCCGCGGCGATCAGTAGCTTCGCGACGTCCAGATCGCCGTGCCGCACCGCCAGAATCAGCGCGCTCTGTCGGTCCATTCCGCCCACGCAGTCGACGTCTGCGCCCGCCTCGACCAGTAGCTCCACGACGGCGTCACGCCCTTGCGTCGACGCCATCATCAGTGCCGTGTCTCCGCTTTGATCTGCGGCGTTCACGTCCACGCTGGTCACGAGCAAGATCTCCACAACTGCTTCGTGGCCTTCGACAGCCGCTTTCATGAGCGCGTTGACGCCGTAGCGGTCGACACGCGTGGGGTCCGCGCCGGCCATGACAAGCAGCGCCACGATCTCTGTGTGGCCCCACCAGCTCGCGCGCATCAGCGCCGTCACGCCGTCGTGTTCCTGGTGGTCAAGCGCTGCGCCCCTCGCGATCAGTAGTTCCACGATGTCCGCATGCCCACGGTCAGCTGCGTACAGAAGCGCCGTTCTGCCTGTATGAGTGGGTTGGTCGATATCGGCGCCGGCATTCAGCAGCGCCACCACGCCGACCGTGTGCCAGGTGCTCGCAGCGGCCGTCAGCGCCGTTCTTCCGTTCGCGTCGACGTGGTGGACGTTGGCGCCGTCATAGAGCGATCGCTTCAGCAGTGCGACGTCACCCGCGTGGGCCGCGTGTATCAGTGATGCGGTGGCGTCTGTGGCGGGCGCGCCTTGGCTGTGATGAACAGCGGCCCGTGGCGGGTGCATCGTCGGTCGCCTTCTTTCGTTTGCGGAAGAAGGTCTCGATGTCAGAGGCTGATAACGTGGACCACATAATATGAGTGATATATCAGGCAGCTGGCATTCGACTGGTGCAAGAAACAGTCCGCTATCCAGACAAGGATACAGGAAACCACGTTTGCGTTTGTCCACGCGTAAGTCACTCCAGCTCGAGCTCCGGCCGCGCAAGACACTGGAACCGACTGGAGAACGGGGAGACGCTGCGCGGCGAGAAGGAACGTGCTGCGATCGGCCTGGACGACGGGATGGTCCAGCAGCTCTCCCAATAAGACTTCACCAAATTCGACCTCGTCGTCGTCCCAATTATACGGGATCGCCCACCGCCGAGAGGATGAGTTGAGCAAGGCAATTTGGAGATGTCAGCGCACGCTCAAGACCAGCTCGAGCTCCGTCGTAGACTTGCATCTCGAGATCCAACGACGACCCGAGCACCGTTCGTTCAAGCAGTGCGTACGCCAGCCAGGCGTAGAACATGTCGCGGTCGACCCTGTTGTCCTAAGCCGGGGGTGGAGGTCACGAAAGTCAAACGCCAGTGTGTGTAGCGTTCGCATCGCTGGAAGTGCCGAGCAGATCGCTGCGATGCAGTGCAGGTCCCGCTCGCTGAATGACCACGAAAGCTTCTGCACGGTGTCGAGGCGAGCCAACGCGCGCATGAGCATGGAGATCTCGTTCGATGCCATCGTTCCATCGACCACGTCCATCGCGCAGTTCCACGCAAGCCAGAGAGAGTACGTCACAGAGCTCGGAAATCCGATCTCCTTCGACAGACGCGGCGTACGCGTACGGGGACTCGTCCACTCCGAACACGACTCGCATTCTCGTGTCGCCACATGCGGTTGAGGTCCCACAGCGCAACGTGCACAGGAAGGCCCCGCGCAGCTGCAGCTCAAGATGAAGCGGTGGTGGCGAGCGCGTCAAATGCGGCTCAAGCTGCGTGTGAACCTCTTGGGCACGCGATGGGCTTGTGACGCTGGGTCCATCGACAAGCAGAGCGCGATCGCCGAGGCGACTCGTTGCGTACTCACATCCACGCGCACGAGCAAGCGGTACGTGGTGAGCAAGTCGTCTTCGAAGGCATAGAAGCTGGATGCGTTGACATCGCCCTGTGGTCTGTTGGGCACAGCGAGTTGCTGGCGCCAAAAGCGCGGGTTCTCTTGCAGGCCGAGGCCGCGGCAACACGCGAGCGCGTTCAACGTCTCCATCGCGCGCCGCCACGCGAGTGCTCTGGTTCGAGCGAGATACATATTTACGCCTACAGTGGCAAGGAGTCCCATGATGCCGTGCGCCAACTCTCCCTTGTTCGCGTCTGGGATGGGAGCAGTGGCCTGAGATCGAAGCCCGTGATACTTGTGCTCAGTAACGCGGCCGCCGCTTGCTCATTCATCGCCGTCATGATCGCGAGGGTGATCGAGAAATGGATCGCGCCAGTTGTAGGAAGGTAGGTGACTTTCAATGGGAGAGCGCAGCCCGACGTTTTCCTCGCTCCCGACGGGGAACTTAGACGAAACGCTTCTTGCTTACCGTGTTGTAGACGTGGGACACGTGGTTGCTTTCTTCGATGTCGCTTTGATTGAAAGGCGGCGGATCTTCGCGGCCACGTCTCTTCTTTCTGTCGCTTTGTGCTCGATATAACATCACCACACCACTGCATCATTCAGCAGAGTGATGTTTTCGGTTCATTCCTTCCGCTGCTGCGTTGCGACGTCGACTACCAAACGCTCTTGGCCGAGTAAAAATGTACCCAAGAACCCCACCTCATTAACCAACCTCTATTAGATCCACAGGCCTCGTCATTTTCGGACGATCGCGCCGGCGGCCACGAGCTTCTCCACGACCTCATGGCGCTGTCGACGTCCCGCGAGCGTCAGCGCCGTGAAGCCGTCGGCGTCCTTCAAGTGCACATTCGCGCCGGCTGCGAGCAGCTTGTCCACGATCGCAGCGTAGCCGCGACGCGCTGCCCACATCAACGCCGTGTCCGTGGGCGTCATGCCGACACGGTTGACCTTCGGTCCCATCGCCAGTAGTTGCTCGACGATTTCGACGTGGCCACGTCGACATGCCGCGATGAGAGCTGTCTCATTGTACTCGTCGGCGTGGTCGACGTCGGCGCCAGCGTCGAGAAGCATCCGAACCAATGCCTTGTCGCCGCTTCGGCTGGCGTAGATGAGCGCCGATGAGTCGCCTCTGCCGATGTCGTTCACGCTTGCACGCGCTTCTAGGAGCAGCTTGATCATGGAGGAGCGCCCCGGGGAAACCGCTGTCATCAGTGGGGTTTCGACGCGGTACATCGCGCGAGGGTTCATCACGGCGCCGCTCGCGAGCAGTAGACGGACGACGTCCTCGTGGCCCGCCTGGGCCGCGATGAATAGCGCGCCCTCACCAAACCGACTCGTGTGGTTCACGTCGGCGCCCGCGGCAAGCAGCAGCTGGACGACATCGACGTGGCCGCTGAACGCCGCCTCGTACAACGGTGTGCCGCTTGTGTCGTCTGCGTGGTTCACATCGGCGCCCATGGCAAGTAGCTTCTCGACCACGTCCACAAGCCCAGCGTCCGAGGCCTTCATCAGCGCGGTGGACTCATACCTGCCGATCTGATCCACGACCACGTCCGACGAGAGCAGCAGTCTCTCGACCACAGCCGAGTGGCCGCGGTGCGCGGCGCAAATCAACGCACAGTCGCCCCTGACGTCCGTGTGCGTTACGTTGGCCCCGGCTGCGAGCAGCTTGTCAACCACATCGGCGTGGCCTTCTCGAGCCGCACAAAGCAGCGCCGTGTCGCCGTCGACGCTCTTGACGTCGGGAGACGCGCCGGCCGCCAGCAGTGTTGCCACGGCGTGACCGTCGCCTGTCAGGCACGCGAGCAGCAGCGCCGGGTTGCGCTCGGTGTCGATGCCATCGACGTCGTAGGCGTCGGTCGGTTGGGTGGTGTCGGTCATTCAGAAGGATGCACTCCAGGATCGTGGCCCTCGCTGGCGAGTCTCCCCAGTGAACCCACGGGGTCCCCGAAAATCAGTTGTACCCAGATACTGTAGTGTTGTTCACAGCCGTCCGTGGTAGTGTGGAACACGCAAGACAAGACACCAGTCTCGGTGAGTGATAGTCGATCTCAGTTGTGGTGAGTGTGGGTCACCATCTCTCAAGCGGAGGCGCTGCTCTCGGATCGCGGCTGGAAGCGGCGGAGCGACACGCTATTAAGCGTGTCGCACAGCAGTCCCTGGTGCATAGCAGTCCCTTAAAAGGGACTGCTGTGCACCGCGTTTCCGAGACCGTCCGTCAACTTCGAGCTGCTCCGTCCCATCGAAGCGTGGCTCGTGGTAGACCGCTCGGCGTCGTGAGCGCGCTCACAAAGACTTGCGTCCACCCCAAGTCACTACGTGGTCTCTACACGGCGCCCTGGACCCGCGTACTTACGCTGGATACGTGATCCGGCCACTTGGTCGATTTATCCATGCATCCACGCACTCCTCGGTTGCAAGATGCAAGCCTGAGAAGGTCGCACTGCGATTCGAACAGTGTCAGTTGTCGCTGACGGATCTTTGCAAAACATCCGGACGCGTCGTCGCTGAAAGAACTCCCGTTGCGATCCAACACGCTCCACTCGAACCGCGCCATCTCGACGCACCGACGGCGGTACTGGACGGTCCAACACGGCATTCTCCAGGTACTATTGCCAGAGATCGATGCACGGCGACCGCTTTACTGCAAGTGTCAGCGCGACAGCGATCCCGAACATCCGCATAGGGCTCCAACTACGTGAGCCCGATTCTGGATGGTCGCATGTGCGTCCCGTTTCTCACTTGTGTGGTGGTCACGACCTACATCGCGTCTCGCTCCAAGAGTACATCTGTGTGGTGCGATGTCCCGCATTTGGTCGAGCTCAACATTCGCAAAGTCAGTCGACAACGGGAACACCGAGGCGAATCGCTGGGCCGCTCCTGGAGGTAAATGAACGCCGCTGGCTTCGCGCCGTGTGTTGCCCGCGCTGGCGGGCGGACCAGCATCAGCACGGCCATGCCTGCGCATGTCCACGAGATGCTCACGATCATCAGGGTCCGACTGTCGGCTCTCGGCTCGAACGTTCGGCCATGCTCGCTTCGAAACCGGCCGCACCACTCCCACGCTGGCTCTCTCAGCCCATCACATCGACTGACGTTATGCTCAGCCTCCTTGAGCCTGCATAGCGCATTAACAAAATGGGTCGTTTGCCCCCAATGCTCCTGGAGAAAGAGGAAGAAACAGTCTGTGGTATGTCACGTCCACAAACGGCTGCAACGCCGCGGTCCCAGATGCAGGATAGGCGATGGTGATTGGAGCTGCAGAACACAGGTGTGTACTGGTATCGATCCACGCACACCTACGTATGACGTCGAAGAAAGGAATTCACCGCAAACGCTCAGGCGACCGCACCAGCCGCGCGCAGCATCTTCGCGACAGCCACGTTGCCGTTTCTCTCCACACAGCGCAACACCGTCGCGCCATCCACGCTCGTGTGGTTCACGTTCGCACCAGCGGCGAGCAGCATCTTGACCAAGCCAATGTGGTCCATCATCGCGGCGCACCCGAGTGGTGCCTCGCCGTGCCTCGTTCCCTGGTCCATATTCGCACCGGCGGCGAGGAGACAGCGTCTCACGCGCCCAGTGGAGTGCAGTCCACCCCTCGATGTCTGTTTGATGCACGTCCACGCCGGCCGAAAGGAGTCGCTCGACCACGTACGCGCTTTGTCGTTGGGCTGCGCTCCCAAGCGCAGTGGTACCTACGTCGTCTCCGTCGTCGACACGCACGCCGGTCGCAAACGCAAAGATTTGTCAATATTGACGGGACAGCCGACGGCGCTCGCAAAAAACATCGCCGTTCTGCCATACGCGTCTGGATGGTTGACATCTGCGCCCAGCGCGAGCAGCCTGTCGATGATCGCACCGTGGCCAGACTGGTATGCGATCTGCAGCGCCGTGGCGCCGTGTTTGTCTGTGCCGTCTACGTCGCAGTCCGCAGTCCGCAGTCCGCAGCCAGCAGCGCCTGCTCGAGGGCAGCTTCGTCACTGCGATCCGCAGCCTCATGGAACAACGTGAAGGCGGTCATGGGATTGTCGACGACAACGAAAGGAACTGAGCTGGATGACCGAGCTTGCGGGCGAGTCGAGTTGTGGTGACGCTCCAGATCCATCAACTGTCACAGAGCAGATTGGCTTATTCTCCGGATTCGTATTTTCTGGGAACTATACAGGGCCAAGCCAGACTAATTTGCATAATGTAGCCACATTCACTCCTTCACAAATTGTGCCATTACCCATGTTGCAGCTGGCCAGCTAGCGAGACAGATGCTTGGTCTCTCTCTCTCCCTCCCTCTGTTCTCTCTCTCTCTCAATCCACAGAACCCCCACAAGCGCCTTTGGACACCGCCGGACTGTTAGCCACGTTGGCTAGAGACCACATGCTCTAGAACAACAGCCCACTCGCCCACACAAGTCGCCTTTGCTCATTCAGCTCATTCGCTTCCTCTATCGCGATGGCAGCCCACGCGCCTCCGCTCCGACGCGGCGGCAGTGGCGCGCGTATGAACAACACATTAACCACCAACGCCGACCCCCGTGAGCTGTACCAGCAGAAGAAGCGGAACGGCACGCTGCTCGCGGCGCTCGCGGCGGTCCACGCGCAGTGCGTGCGAGTGAAAGAGCGGCAGCACACGGCGCGGCAGCTCCACGCGCGGCTCAACCATGTCTTTCTACGCACGACCTCGAGCGACACGGACAGCATCGCGCGCGCGATCCTAAACAGTTCACGCCGCGTCGGCGCCTTCACGGCACTCGTCGATGCGTTCCACGTGACGCTCAAGCGCCACATCAAGCTCCAGGCCAACATCGTGCGCCGCGTGCTCCACCATCGCATGTTCTCGCTCCAGTTGCGGTCGATCCACCACCAGCTCTCGGTATTTCTGCGCGACGTGGGCGCCGATGACGCGTTCCCGCACGAATGGCGCGCTTCGTTTGAGACCGCACTGGGACAAGATGAGACCATGCTCCACGAGACACTGGCGACGGTCGTGCGGTCGACGTCGTTCTTGGCGAACGAGTACGAGTCGCTCACGACGCACCAGCAAATGGAGGTGCTGCTCAACGTGCGCAGCGCGCGGCAGCAGAGCGTCGACATGTCGCCGGCACTGGACGACTGCCTCAAGCTCATCTACCGCAAGCTCGTCAAGCTCTTTGGCTGGGACCTCAACGAGAAGTCGCGGCTTGTACCGCGCTGGTTTATCCCCACATGCGCCGTCGACTTTTCGTCGTCGCGGGATCTGCTCACGAAGTTGAAGCCCACGCACCGCGGCGAGATCGCGATCGTCGACCGTGGCGGGCTCAAGCGCCACCTCGTTACGCTCAAGTCGTTCAATAACAAGGCGAACCCGGCTCTCCACGTTGACGAGAAGGCCCAGATCCTCGAGACGTTTGTGGCCAAGTACGGCGAGATCACCCACCCGCACGTGCTACAGCTGCGCGGCGCCAACTTTGCTTCGGGGAGTCCGTTTGTCGTGCGCGACTACGCGACCCAAGGCACGCTCGGCGGCCACTTGGCGCGGCTGCGCCATGATCTCGCACGGAAAGACCGAACGGACGATTCGCTCCTGGTGTGGCGTTTGCTCGCGGATGCCTGTGAGGGACTCCTGTACATCCACGAGCACGGGTACGCGACCCACGGCGGGCTCCGCGGCAGTAACCTCCTCGTGAACCACCGTGGACGTGCGTGTATCGCCGATCCCGGCCTGCGCGTGCTACGCGACCGCATGGGCTCGGCCACAATGCCCGACGAGAACGACTATGTGCGCTGGCTCGCACCGGAGCTGCTGGGCGCCAGTGACGGAAGCGGCACGGCGCACAGCGTCCAAACGTCCATGTTGGGCGATGTGTACGCGTTTGGCATGTGTATTGTGGAGGTGCTGACGGGCGAGCGCCCGTGGGCCGCGCTCAGTGGCGCGACCGTGGAAGACATGAAACGCACCAACGACACCGTGCTGCCGCCGCAGCCGTCTGCTGTAGCCGACCGCGAGTGGCGGCTCATCCAGAAGATGTGCGCCGCCGATCCCGTGGCGCGGCTGCCGTTGCGTCAAGTGTTTACAGCGCTGGTCGACCTGTCGCGAGGCACCGAGGGCGATGTTGTGCCAGCCAGCATCCGCATTGACACGATCACCATCCAACAAGACGATGACAACGAGCTACTTCCAGCAGCCAACGAATTCGAGACCGAGTCAGTGTCATCGTACAAAACAACGGTCGAGTTGGAGGATAGCGTGGACTATGGCGGCAGTCTTGGTGGGCCACAGGACGCCGACTCGATGAAGGTCCAAGTCGCCGAAGAAGACGATGGCGACGACGACGATCTCGATGATATATTTTCCGAGACGCGCACGGACGCGTACGACAGCAGCGAGATCCGTCCGAGTGCCACGGGGCTCGGACTGCAGACCAATGGACAGATGAAGAATGCAGTCGAGTTTCTCGCGGATAATCAAAACTCGCCGCCGCACGCGCTGCTGACGCACTTTCGCCTGCTTCATGCGCTCGCCAAGGACGAGGCCCAGGCGATCTACGAGTGCGGTGGTGTGCGCGTGCTCAACACACTCTTCGCGAAGCAACCGGACGCGCAAGTGCGCTGTACGACACTCGAGATCTACGCGTCGATGCTCACGTCGGGCCACAAGGCCGTGGCCGATGCACTCGTCGAGCAAGGCGTCATCGCGCTGATTTTCGAGTTTTTCGTGGCCAAGGACACGACCAAGCCACAGCTCGACGTGTGCACGTCGCTGCTGCTGGATCTTATGGGCCAGTCGGACCAGGCTAAGCGCCAGATTGGCGACCCGGACCGGAAGTATGTCGCCGTGCTCGAGCGCAACGAGCAGGTCCACCACCGACTGCTGACCGAAATCAAGTCTGTGCTCGCGCGGTTCAAGCAAGCGTACGTCGACTCAAACTATAGGATGGAGGCCATGAACTGATCTTGCCTGGTGTTTGTGTTGTTTCTGTAGGGAAGGAAATGAGATGTTGAAGGAAGGTTTCCACGCGCCGGCGATCCAGCGATTCACCGAGGCGATCCAGCTCGACCGGCGGCGCGGCATCTACTACGCTGATCGCAGGTTTGTGCAAATCAAGTCGTGTTTTTTGGGAAGGAGAATATCCGCGCACTCATTTGGTTTCCGGTGGGACTATAGTCTGGCGTTCTGCCAAGCGCGGCGCTACCACGAAGCCGTGGAAGATGCCGAGCGCTGCGTGCGCTATAACCCCTTTGACGCACAAGGTGAGCTACTCGCTGCCTAGCACCAGGACCGTAGGCGATCGACGACGCTGAAACTTGTGGATTTCTGATGGTAGGATACTTGCGGTACGGCATTGCGATGAAGCATCTGAAAAAGTACACCGAGGCGCTGGCGATGCTGCGGAAAGGCTACCAAGTGAACCCGAACCACGCACAGCTCACGGCCGTGATGGGCGAGGTGCGTGATCCTCAAAGCATCCCATACACAACGCCTGTATCAGCGACCACAGAAGCTGACCCTCGCGTTGTTTCTGGTGGAAATATAGGTCCAGCAACTCTACAACGAGCAGAAAGCGCGCTGAACGGATCAACCGAATCGCACTCTTTGGGTTCCACGTCACGCAGAGAATAGCTCAGACGTTGTCAATAAACCAGACTTTGAACCGTTCGCCCTCCAACCAAAACCCGACCTCATGCGATCCTGCATTCGTTTCATTGCCCTCGTGAACGGCCTAGACTAACAACCGCTAGCACACACCCTCTTGGCCGATCGAGCACAATCGCATCCCGCACGTACCACTGGCGTGCGCGTCTGTGTGGATTACAATGTGTAACACCATCCCATGCGACTGTCTGGGCTCAGCTCCCTGGCCCTGGCAGCCTCGAAAGAAAATGCAGTGTCCAAACGTCCACCCCGCGCTGCTCCATCTTCACCAAGACCAGAGCCTCATATGTACTTCCACAAGCTTCGATCGGCTTTGCTCTGCGCCGCTGCGCTTGTCCTCGCTATGCCTAGTCTGGCATACGCGAGGCGCTTGGTGAACGCGTCGTCCTTGAATATCACGGGCCTTCAAGACGTTGATATCGGCATCGGATGCGACAAGGCGACATACCCAGCCGATGACATCGCGGACAACGATAGCCTGGTCGGCCCGACGTTCACGTACGTGATCTCCAACCCGCTCGCGACCTTCCTCTCGGTGCATTTCACGCAGCTCAATCTACCGGCAAACGACTTTGTGATTGTCCGGCCAACGCATTTCAGTGCCAACGAGACCCATAGCTTCACGTACCGCAGCGGCGTCCGCGTGGCACCGTTCTTCAGCGACGAGCTCTTCACCCAGTCGATCACGATCGAGTTGTACACAGTGTCCGGTGGCGCGAACGCCACGAACGCCTCGCAATGCACTGGCTTCAGTATCGACAACTACCGGTACATGGCCGTGGCCGCGAACGCCGTGGGCTCTGTGCAGGAAGAAGTGTGCGGCTCCGACGACTCGCGCGAGGCCTCGTGCTTCAAGATGTTCCCGGACGTCTTCCAGCGCTCGACGCCCGTGGTACGGCTTTTGACCCACAAGTCCGACGGCAGCTACTTCTGCACAGGCTGGCTGCTGGGCTGCGAGGGCCACGTGCTCACGAACCACCACTGCATCGCGTCGCAAGACCAAGCCAAGGACACCAAATTTGAGTTCCAGGCGCTGGGCGATACGTGCGCAACCGACTGCGACGAACCGTTTGCCTGCAAAGGCAAAGTGCACGCGTCGTCGGCGCAACTGCTCGTCGCGAACCCGGAGCTGGACTATGCGCTGGTCAAGCTGGACGAGAACCTATCAACTGACTACGGGTACCTACGTATGCGCGCGACCGGTGCCGCCGTGGGCGAGCGCGTGTACTTGCCTCAGCACCCGGCTGGCTGGGGCAAGCGCATCGCCATGAAAACCGACGACGACTGGGGCAAGATCGAGTCGCTGACGCAGGGCGGCTGTCTGGCGAATCAGGTCTCCTACAGTCTCGATACGCAAGGCGGGTCCTCCGGCTCCCCGCTGCTCGCGTACTCGGACCATGTCGTCGTCGGGCTCCATCACTGCGGCGGATGCCCCAACACGGCCATCAACGCGCGCGACATAGTCGCCGATTTGAAAGTGAAAGGACTCCTCCCGCAGTGCGCTGTGGCCTAGCACAGCGCGGGTTATGGTCGTCGCGGCGAGCGCGAACCACATTCCCAAGATGGTCGGAGAGGCCAAGACACACGGGTGGAGGCTGCGCCGCGTGCTGGAAGGACTGAACGCGCTCGCGTGCTGCACTGGCTTGGAGCCCGAGGAGAACCCAGCGCTTTGGCGGCGCGCGCTTCCGTCCACATTTCCCGCGCCCCAGCAGCTTACGAGTTGTCGCTTTTAGCACCACACTGTTCTCGATGTTTTCTCCGAGTGCGTGTCTTCGTCTCACTTGGCGTGCGCGTTGGCAGCGTGTCTCGCCAGCGACCCAGCGTCGGTGGCCATGGCCGTTCGTCAGCACGTTGCAGCCCAGCTGCGCGACGTTCCGCGCACGCCGCCGCCGTTGGAGGTCGGCGCTGCCGCATCTACCATCGCTCAAGTCGTTTAAGTTGATATACTGCCGCCATGACGCCTGGTTGGCGTATGCCGTCAAGGCGGTCGGTTGCGTGGCCTGGCGTTGGCGCTCTCTCTCAATCCAGATGACTCGCGTTTGCGAGAGCCATGCAGGACGAACAGACCTTTGCATCGTTGATCCCGGAGGGAGTGTCCAAAATGACCGCGCTCGAGTACTTCCCCGTCGGCACAACTGCCGAGACAGTGGAAGGAGCCACGTTGACGCAAGAACTCTTGGTGGCGCGGAAGTATGGGAGCTGAGGCACTGCTGGCTCGAAAAGACAGATCGACGTCCTCGCTCGCTGTGGGCGAGATGGCTCGTCGTGATCCCTGTCATGGGACTCATGTGGCTTCACTCGGATGCGTTGCACTCATGGGAGCGACCAGCGGACCAGCGGCCGCCTCTGTTTACCCCACGTATGCTAGAGACCCTTGTCGTTGTGGACTGTTGCCCCATCGATATCCGACCGGTGGCTCAAGCATTGGCAGGCGACTGGAATATTGTCGGGCTGTCGGGGGTGGGCAGCCGCTACGGTACAATATATACAAGTGGAAAGCACAAGCCACTGCATTGCCCCTGCCGTTTTTGCATTCGCTAGCAATCCCGGGCTGTGAGCTACCCAGTCTCGACAGGCTACTGGC
>JAADXJ010000804.1:0-14378 GCA_023337735.1 Pythium biforme
CTCCAAGGCTTCGGGCCAGCCATTCTACTCAGTTTGCATCATCAACAGACATCGAAGCGAAGATGTATCCTCATTTGTTCCCGTTCGGCCGCGGTCGTCCAAATGAGTCGAGATCAACACCGGTATCTAGACGTGAGTGTATTCGCCACTACGCAATGCTAGTCTCAAGAAGGTTCGCTCAAGATCCAACTTTCATGCTGACATCGTTTCCGCGTTTGGCGCTGGAGAACATATACACGATGACGTCAGTGAAGTGTCGAAGATACGGCTCGATCTTTCGGGGTATGAAGCGTTGTCACGCGAAGACGTAGCAGCTGCACTTCTCGACAATGAGCGACGTCAGGGTGGTGAATCCCGACAAACTCTTCAAAATCCCGATGCTGCCAGGTTTCTGAGTCAGTCGAATTAGGCTCCGTGTCGGTGTGGGGAAGCGGTGCCGAGCCAATGCAATGTCGTCGAGACGCTTTTGGTTACCAGACGCGGTTCGGACAGTCGTCGTTATTTGTGACGCTGGCGCCGAACACCGACAACTCGTACGCAATGGCGCACTACACCAGGGTTCTCTCAGTTGACACCCTTCGACGTGCTTGAAGCCCATGTTCTACCGGCTACTGAGATGAAGAGGGCCGCGATGATGGACGACTGTACATCGGCAGGATTGTTCAGGAGGACTCTGGAGGCATTTATATCACACGTGATCGGCGTTGATCTGAATACGTCGCATCCGAATCAAGATAGTGGTTTATTTGGCAAGGCCAAGGCATACTTCGGCATGGTCCAGACTCAGGGTCGTGGAACGCTACACGTTCATTTCCTCATATGGATGTGAGGTGAACAGCGCTGCGTTCGAGCGGAAAGTTGTCGAGAAAGGTGACGCAAACATTGACAGTCTCGAGCAATACATCGACAGCATCGTGACCACTCAGCTCCCAATTTCAGTCGACCAAGTCCCTGTGTGCGTTGCGCGGGGAAACGTTCGTACAGTCCTCTGCCGATTCCAGAATCAGCACGACGAGAGAAATCGAAGCGAAAGTCAGTCAATCAGGTCAAGCCGCTTCTTGTCGTGTACACTGCGTGCGGAGCGCAATGCAGCGCTCAGCATGTCTCACGACGCGCGCTCCTGCAATTTCGACCGCCACATTGCCCCCGCCGCTGAGGCAGCTCTCCTCTGACGAAATCAAACGGCGAACACAACAGGAAGCCCGCGCTCGCTCCTCGGTTGCTGAGAATGCTGTACGACTAGCCGATCACGAGATGTTTGTGGCGTCTCTCTTCAGGGATGACCGTGACATCATGGCCGACTGGGTGCTTGAAGCGCGTGACGAAACGCAGCAGAGTCAACTCCATGTATACGACGATCCACGCAAATGCGACGCGATGAATCTTCTGATCGAGATGCTGCCGCCAACGGCTGACGCGGCAAGAATGGAGCACAATCACATTGCGTATATGATCGCCAGTCTTATCATCAACCTCGACATGCATGTCTGGACTCACACCGGCAGCTGCTGCAAGACGAGCAGGACAACACCAAGCAGCGTGGTATGGAGGTATGGTTTCCCGCGCGATCGTTGTGGCAAGTCATCCATCACTGGGCCAACTGTTGCAATCAAGCGTGGACTCGCACATGAGTATATCAACGGTTTCAACGCGACGATCATGACAGCATTCAAGTGTAATCACGACATCCAAGTCTTGTTTGGGGGAAAGACGCGACCAATTGGATCTACTATTGTTTCAAGTACGTGACGAAGTCGCAGCGCCAGATCGACAACACAACAGCGGTGGCTTTGGCAAATTTCCAGCGACGACAGACGAAAGAGACTATGGAAGCGGCGAGTGAAGCCCCTCCTTCCACCCAAGATCTTCAGCGTAGGAGAGCCGCAGGTCTGGTCCACACGTACACGAACAAGCAAGAGGTTGCTGGGCCACTCGCAGCTCTCTAAGTTTTGCGTGGGTCGTGTTGCTACTCAAGCAC
Organism: Pythium biforme; assembly: GCA_023337735.1. Classification (NCBI taxonomy): domain Eukaryota; phylum Oomycota; class Peronosporomycetes; order Pythiales; family Pythiaceae; genus Pythium; species Pythium biforme. Next base: position 1,979 of record JAADXJ010000804.1, read on the forward strand.
GAAGTGTGTGAGACTACCGTTCTTCGATGTACTTCGTCAACTCGAATCACGTGATGACTATTCATGCGTTGGTGGAAGCCAAAACCACTGTTGACACGGCCTTCAAGTCTGCTTCGCATTTGGACGACTACATCTACCGACCAGACATCGCAAGCGACCTCAGCATCTACGAGCATACAATGAAGTGCTACCAGCGTCGGATCACTTCATCTGTCTCGACTGCGCTTTGATTTTCGGCTCTTCATCCACTTTCCTCGTCGCATTGTGTTGCTGTCCGACGCACTGACGCTTTCCCCGTCATCACTGGCCCATGTTTGCCTCGGTTGAAGGAAGGAATGAATTTGGAAGACCAGGTGCAGTACGCAAGACTTGCTCTTATTCTGTTCAAGCCATTTTGCGCTCTTGTTGATCTTGTTGGAGCGTGCGCGACCCCGGATGATGCGTGGCTATCGGCATATCAAGCTTGGGAAGGGACTCGAACTGAGTTTACCAGAATGATCATGAACAACATGAACGACTATTACGTGGCGCAAGCCGCCGAGAATGATGCTGAGGTTGCGGTCACTGATGGTGAAGAGCAAGGTGTTTCACAGTTTGATTCAGACTGCTCGTCGTCAGATGATGGCTACGGGAGCAAAGACTTTGTGCAGGAAGACCGTGCAAATGAAGGATGCCAGTTCGGCTTGTTGCTTGACGATATATTGAAAGACGACAGCGATGATGTACCAGCATTTCCCCCGCCACCAGCGTTTACGGCACGCCATCAGCAGCTGATCGCCCAATTCGAGAGGCATCAACTCGAGCAAGAACTCTCACAAGAAGTAATCGCTTCTCGCGCATCGGAAGAAGATAGCAGGTGCGCATTGGATGCTGATCAGCTGAAGTTGTGGGTCGAAGACAACGACACAAACTCACGCGACGCATCGTCTGGTGACATTGAAGGGCCTCTTTCTGCGGATCTTGGATTCCGGGATACATCTGTGAACGAGATTATCGAGACGTCATTGATGCCCAATCAGATGATATGGGAACGTCACCTACCTGCGCCACTTCCACAAGATGTTCCGATCTTTAGTGGTAATGCCGATATCTCTCGAATGTTCACATTGAACGAGTTGCAGCACGGTGCGTTTGCAATCGTAGCAACACATCTGCTCAGAAGGTGAAAGTCAGTCCCTTCAGTTGATGTATCTGCCACCATTTCTGATGAAGAACTCGACAAGCGGCAACTCCGAATGTTCCTGAGTGTAGAGGGGGTACTGGCAAAGGCCGTGTGATTCAAGCAATTCAGGGCTTGTGTCAGAGTTGGCAGCGTCCCAGCGCAGTCGTCGTCACCGCGATGACAGGCAAGGCAGCGAGTATTATCAGCGGGCGCGCGTTGGCTTCGTTCGAGATGGCTTTGAAGTGATCTTCGAGCCACGTCTCACTCCAAGAGGTCGACTGCTTGATCGTGGACAAAGTCCCGATGATGAAGAAATCAGAGCTGGCAAAGCTTGATGTTCTTCTCCAAAAAGCGAAACGAGTCAGTGGGGTTGCGTTCGGAGCAATCCACGTGATCTTGGTCGGTGATTTTCTTCAGCTTGCACCTGTTCGAGCGGATCCTCTCTTGGTCAACCCAGCGTCGAAGACAAATGCGGACATCAGAGATGGCGATGGCTTCAACTGTGAAAGCGATTTGATAAGGTCGTGGTGCTTCAAGAGTCGGTGCGATTCAAGGACGACCCAAAGTGGGGGGAAGGCTGCTCAAAAGCTCGATACGGAGGTGGACGCCGGCTTTCGTTGATCTTATCAACTCGCGAGTGATTGATGGCGAACACGCGGCGCGCGACAACTTACCTCAACGGACAGTGTTCATCACATCAGACAACAGCACGAGGTCCGTGATCAACAGCCACTTTGTGGCTCACACAGCAAGATGTGTACCGACGAATGAGTTTCCTATTCGTGTGGTAGCGAACTTCATGGGTGTGTTGAATAAGGTAAGCGTGAGTGACATCTCCTACATCATGAGCCTCCCGGATTCTCGATTCGGTCGTATGGCGCCGTACTTGGACTTGATTCCAGGTGTGCCGATCCAGATCACACAAAACGTGAGAACCAAGAAGGGAGCCGCAAATGGGACAGTGGGTACTCTGCACTCTGTTCACTTCCCTGACAACACAAGATTTTGCAAGGCGCTTGATCGACGCAGCAACACTGTTGTCTTGCTTCCAGACAAACGACCGTCGTATGCGCTTGTCGCACTTGATCGAGGCCCAGACTGTGTTCCACTAGCTGACGGAGTCGATCCACGTTTGTTTCCAGTCTTTCCAGACTCGGAGCCGTTCTGGAAACAAGACATCGATTTGACCCAAGTGCGTCAGGCGAGACAAGAAAGCTAATAATCAAGATTCAACAGTTTCCATTCGTATGTGCTGTCGGCGCAACTGTCTACAAGGTACAAGGTGAATTGTTGAAGTCCATGGTTGTCGCCGATTGGAAATCAGGAAGCGTCAACCAGCGTCAACAAGCGTACTTGATTGTTTCGCGGGTCGTTACAAGACACGCATTGGTGTGTATGAAACAATTCACGGCTGAGTTCGCTGTGTGGTCCAAGCCTCCCGTAGATGCAGTCGCTGAAGACCGCCGGCTCAGCAAGGAGAGTGTGAGAACATTGACCGGTTTTTATGAAGATATGCGTCAACGCAATGAACTATAAAGCAGGGGTGTCTCAACAGTTTCATTCGCGGAATGCCAGCCACTACAAACTGACCAAGCTGCTAAGGGGCATTGGCGACCGAGATCTCCGACGCTCGGGCAACGAGTTGACAGTTTCTTCCATCGTACACAAAGTTGGGTGAGTTTGTGATGCGGATGACACCTTCGTTCGGCGGAAGGTTCGGTGAATCGACTCGCTCGCCAAATACGGCCGCTGTGAGAAGTGCCTCGTCCACAAGCGCTTCGTTCTCCTTGCTCGACTGATGGAGCTGTTCGAACTATGGAGTGTAATGTCAGTATTGCCACTGAGATCCATTGAGTATGGAACTTACCTCGGCGAGCTCCTCGAGAGTCTTCGCGGGTTCCGAGTCCGTGATGTGGAGGCGAACGAAGTCCCTCTCGCCGTAGATGTGCGCCGACTTCCAGATCAAGGTACCGGTCACAATAACATCGATGTCCGGGTTCGGCTGGGCGATCTCGGTCTTCACGTGCGATCGAAATGCTACATAGTTACGGCACTATCTCAGCATTCACACGACGAAAACGTGCAGTTTGATTACCTTCAACAGTCGCCAACACCAGCTCATCGCGTACAGCACGAGCTGCGGCTCTCTGTTGAATCGCCGCCTCCACACGCTTGAGTGGCGAATTCGTGATCGAAGATTCGCTTGCTGCTCGCTTTGAGTTCGATCGATTCTCGTCGGATCCGGTTGCTGAGCGCTTGGTAGGTGCCATCGAAGATGAAAGTTGAGAAGTGAGAAGGTGTGCTTTGCATAATCCAGCGGTCCAGCACCAAATTGAACAGCACGTCGGCGGTTGGAAAAACGGAAAACCTCCATCGTGTTAGTAATATCATTCTGCTTCCAAATCAGCGTCGACTTCTTCGATTCGAACCACACATACGCACGTGAGGAAGGATGCAAAGCATTTTCAAGCCCACTGCGCTTGAACAGAAGCGGAGAAGTGGATATGGAATACTATGTACCGCATACAGCACATCATAAAGCGCACGTACGCCACACGCCTCTACCAGCTGCGCTGAAGGATGCGCTGGGAGGGATCCAGCACATCTTCCGCGGTAGGTGTGCTCTATCTGGCGTTTGTACATCATGATAGCCTCCTTCAGCGAAGCCTCTTCGCACCAGTGACCATCTCCGCGGGCGGGAAAGCCATGGAACACGTGCAAGCGCAATGATTTGTAACCCACGAAGACGCAAAATTGGAAGCCTACGCACCGCGCATCACGAAACACTTGCGCACACGGAGGGTTGTGGCGGGCTCGGACAGTCCGCTGCGCTCGGGGGTGCGATGGTAGTGACGCGTCCAATATTTTCATGCCTTGGTACCCGTGTGTGGCTTCCACGAGGGTTCCCACAGCAGTTTCGTTTCATTTCGTGTTTTGCTATCTTGGCCACGCGACATCCAATCTTGACATCACCATGGCCACGAGAGAAGAGCGGATCCCGCGCTTCAGGTCTTTAGATGGTGTCCGTCAGCATATCATGATGCATCGAAACATTCGACCTTGCGCTCCAGTTCAACTCGTACTACGTATACTCGCGAGAACGAGGTTTCGACATGCTTGGCGGTTCGATCTTGTCGACAACCTCGACCGCGATGCCTTTCGCGTCATGTCCCAGCGCTCCATGACGACAATTACCAGCGCCAGAACGGTCTCGTCTTTCGTTTGTTCGTCTTTGATCCGATCGGCGTCGACATTCGTGAGCTTCCTGCCGGCTCTCTCCTCTTGGTGAGGGAGGCGACTTCGCTGGGGGAGTACTCGAGACGATGCTATGGTCGTGCGCGAGCCTTTCGGCTCTTTGCACTCGAGGTTGACCGCGTCATCGACTAGGTAGACATGACAGCGCGACAGGATCTGGACTGGCATAGCCACAACAAACCTTCTTAAAGGCACAAGTCTTTGTATGGCAAAAATACTATGGTATTGAGGACTCTCGGTGTTGTACAATTGTAGAATTGTAGAAGTGGGACGGTTCAAATCTGAGCATATCGGGGTGGAAACGACTCCGGGGGCTGGTAAACCCTTTGGCCGAGTCGTTGGGCCACTTCAAGAACAAATGAACTACGCCTCCCCCGCCGAATGGCGGCAAGCAATTCGTAGTTCCATGGAACTATGAGGGAAGGCAACTCGGAAAAAGTTTGTTCGAGTCGCAACTGCAACTTAAGCTTGCTGCAACTCAAACACAACTCAAAATCAACTTTCACTTACCTCTAACCAGAATATGTCACCGACACGCAACATTTACACGGTCACATGAAATCTTCGTTGTATCAGTATATATATTGTTTTTGTGTCGAATCTACTGATCTAAAATAATAAAACACAAGTTTGAGCCCAACGACCTCGGATCTTCCCAGATTAAATGCATTCACTGATATAACATCATGACGGTGCGTACTGCTCCCCATTAGCGTACTTCAAGTAGCCGGCTCGCTTCGATCGCTCCCAGTGTTTGCTTGGTTGGTCCTACTGGAGGACCTCAGCAATAGGGACTGGAGAACCAAGCACATCAATGCATTTGTGGTGCCAAGATCAGTAATCAGAGCCTTCGTACTCGGAGAGCTCTTGCTGCAGTGAGTCTATTTTCTCTCATAGTTTCCCTTCATCCCTCTCCTATTTCCCTCTCGCTCAATATGTTTCCAGACCTCGTCTCTCATCATCGTTGTAACTGCCTCAATCATGTGATCAGAGCCCCCACTGTTTGTTGGCGATAGTGTGAAGTGCCTCGAAGGACACAGCAAAAACACGCACTCTACGCTGTATTGTTCTTAAACACACTTTCGCCCGTTGGGGACTGTGAATCGTTTCACTTCTACACCTGGCAGTGTCATACATCAGTGGCGCTATGAATGGGCAGTATGCCTTAACCCTTTTGTTCGAGGTTTGGGGTAAAACGTAGCAAAACGCTATGTTTCAACAAAATATGGTATGTATTGCCCGTCATCTGACCACGCTTTTTGTTCAGTGAGGGTTTTGGACCTTGTTTCGGAACTGTGACTGGCCAATCAACACACAGCAGGGCATCCAATCATATCGCGCACATGTGGAAAGATTTCCATCGGAGTGAGAGTGAGCGAAAGCTTCTCGTTGATGCCAGTGCATTTCATCCTATCGGGGAAAATTTCAACCCCGTCGTCTGATTTCTACCCTCGAGAGCCGATTCCAACAGAGTCTACAGTCACAAATAGATCGCAAAGGACATGCAGCGCCACCACTCAAGACGACATGAGTGGCTGCCCCGTCTTGGCTGCTCTGTCACACGGCCACGACCCCTCCTACCTTACCAATACAAACCGCAGTACAATTGCCCCCACTGTCTGTTCATACAGTTTTCTAGTTTTCTATATAGTTGCCCCGGTCCGGAGCGGCATCTGCAGCGTCCCTTCACTCCATAGGACGATGGCAAACTTCAGCCATGAAGAGGATCTGCAGCTTTACGCCCATGTACGTCAATATTGGGACCGACACGCTCGTGTTGACTAGACGGCGATATGCGCCGCAATGGGGACGCATGTGCACTCTAAAGCAGCCTACCGTGAACGCATAAAAACGCTTAAGAAGACGTACGGCCCACGGCTCGACCGCTTCAATTGTCTGTTTGATCGTCAAGTTGCTCGACAAGCCAACAACTGCAACCCCCGCTCTGCATTAGAGTGCAGTGAACTGACGGCCTATGTTCTCGCAAGTGAGCTGTCGCGACATTTGCCAGGCGTCGGGAAAAACCCATTTGAATGTCGGTGAGATTACGGTCACTGGGGTGACCCAGTTACTATCGATTTTTCAAATGGGCTCTGGTGACATTTTCTGTGACATCGGGAGCGGTATCGGGAACGTGCTTGTGCAAGTCGCGCTCCAGACCCCCGTACTGGGATGTGTTGGGATCGAAATCCGTGAAGAGCTCGTCTCAGCGTACGAAAATGTCGTGGCGGACCATCGCTCCAACTTTGCTGAGTTGACCAAGATCACTGTTTATCGGGGCGACTTCGCGCACCCCAACGCGGCTGCAGCTCTTGGTCTCATGGAATGCACTGTGGGATTCGCGAACAACCTGCTCTTCGAACAACAAGCTAACCAGGCGCTCGAATAATTTGCATGTCGCTTTGATAAGCTACGGATGCTTGTTGTCACACACAAGATTTGCCACAGACATCGACCTTCGTGTTCCCGACTATTTTGCTACATGTGGTCGGCCGAAGAACCCGCTTGCGTGGATGTGAATTGGAAAGCTGGTGGCCAAGTGGTTCACGTGTATAGTCGCCAGCTCAATGTGTAACTACTCTAACAAAATACAGTCGTTGCTTCGGAGATGTTGGACGGGGAGAAAAGTTCGAGTCCCGTGAGTGCGTTCCTCTTGTAGATTTCAGATGATCGCCGGATGCGCCCGTGTTCATTGTATAGACCCCGTTCCAAGTAGAACTTGTGGAACTTTTCCCAGCACGTGAAGTCGCTCTCTTGGCAGTGATGAGGTTCTGGACGCCAGCCAGGATATGCGCGCGAGCAGAGAGCGACCTTGTAGATCATACAGTAGTTGGTGGTTTCGGTGGGGTGGCGACCCTCGAAGCGACAGATTATACAACCGCGTTTGGGTCGTGATGTTGGGAACACAACCGCAGAGTGCCGAGGAATGCATGTGGACACACTCGCTGGAGGGGATGGAGCAGTGCGGTGATGTTGGCGAACTGGTGTTCGAAGACCGGCAAGCTCCTCATCAATAAGATCCGAGTGTAACAACCCATTGTCTGAGAGGGTATTCCTCCACGAGCCATCGAACAATTGGGAAATGAGCTCGGTCATGAACACTCTGTGGGGGGTCTCGAGAGGTTGGCTTCATTGCCAATTTCCGTGTGATGTAGGCGTTGCATCTCGCCAAGTCGATGAAAGCTAGAGTAAGCTTCTTATGCCACTTCCGGAAAGTGTGGCCATCAGCGATGCTGAATCTGGATCTCAACTGGTCAGTCCGGTCTACACCTTGCATTCCATTGTTGTACTCCATGACACAGGTGGGCGCAGTGAATGCGACTTTGTTTTGGCCAATCCTCCTTCCAACACTTGTCGTCGTTGATGCGTCTGCGTTTGAAATGATGTTGACGATAGCACCGTCGACCCACGAAGCCGCCACGATCTGCCGCTCGACACACACCGCTTGTTTCATTGAGCCCTAACGGCTTTGTCAGCTTTGGATATCTTCACACACTTCGGATAGTGCTTGCTGTTCTCGCGAATCGTTCCTCGGCCGAACAGACCGAAGACTTGTAGAGCTTCTAAGACGCTTGCTCTTCGTCAACCGCTGATCCTGCATCCGCGTCGTCGCCATGAATAATGATCCGGTCGCACATTGACGTATCGCCGTCGATTGCTTCAATCGCCTCATAATCCAACCCGACATCGCGGAAGAAAGCATTGTTCTCTTTGAAGTACTCGAGGAAAGACTTGACCATGGAACCCCGCGCTAAGTGCAACTTACGGATACGATCGTCCTGGTCAGGCGTCATCGGTCCGGCAAGCACCACGCGATATGGTCCGTCTCGGTCGGTCCGCCGATGCAACAAGGTGGGTGGTGGTCCGGGAGTTGAATCAAACACCATAGAATGTGATCGGATTACGCGATGCCGACCACCTCGCATGACTCTTGTTTGAGCGACGACTGTCACGAGCTGTGTCATCACCTTCTCAATCCAAGTCGCGCGAAACAAGTCGTCTGGAAGCCAACCGATGTAGAATCCGTTCGCAATTGAGAACTTGGGGGCTTCCCGTCAACATCTCTGAAGACTGAAGTGACATTCTTCGCAAACCCATATCACACTTCCATTTGAAGACGGCTTGATACCTTTGCGGGAAAGGAGCAGATGGCCAAGCTGGGGATCGAGACAACTACAGTCATACTGGGACAGCAGGCTGCGTGGTAGGTTGTGGCCTTGATTCACGAGAACCCTTCGCATCGATTCAAACATAGCCGTGTCGCGCGAGTGTACTTGATGCATCGAATTACGGGGAGCAGGTCGGTCGCACACGGCGCACACACCCTCGTCTAGATCAGCCCCAAGAGCGTTCTCCAAACGCTCTTCAATCAAGGAGCGTTGCTGGTTCGTAATGGGAGTTAGCTTCGGCTCATCGAATCTCGGCTGTTCGACACGAACATGAGAGCGATCAGGCGATGAATGCACACCCTCCGTGGAACAGCTTCTTCTTTCGTGAGGCACGTCAGCATTGCGTGAGTGCTGATTTATCGAAGCGTTGGTATGCAACACAGCACCTGTATCTTCTACATCATCATTTCCATGACATGCACCTGCTTCTCCATTTCGATGACGACGATTGTAGTCCTGCTGGTGAGCAAGACGTGATGACCTTTGCGCCTCTGTTTCTTCCACCCGTGAGTGCTGACTCGAGGCGCGATCTGGAAGCTCATCGACGGGACGCGTTTGACGGCTACTCGCTCTCCTCTCTCGGCTGTATTCGCGCTGACGCGCGAGGCGACGTTCGCGTTGTTCAAGACTTTCATCAGTCGATCGCCGACGACTGTATTCTCACTGTTGCGCGAGCCTCTGCTCGCGTTGAGCAGGTGTCTCACTCCCCTTCGACTGATCGCTAGCCCGTCGACGGCCGTTGTACAATCGCTGCCGGGCAAGTCGTCGATTGCGTTGAGCTGTCGGCTCATTCCGACCTCGGCGTCGGCCGTCACCTGTGCTCCGCATTGTGTCGTGTTCAAAACACGAGTGAGACGGGTATTGTGAAAACCCGAACAGCCATCTCGCAACGGCAATAAGCGCATCACCGAGAGCACAACCTTGTTTGCACATCTGCAGTATGTCCCCATCATCAAAAATTCTCACTGACATGCGAAAATCGAAGCCTGGATTAGCCCATCACCAGGATATCATGCACTTAACGCATAACTTACTCTGAGCTGGCTACGTCTTCTTCGACGCCGACTTCTTCTTCGACGCCGATTTCTTGTTCACGTCAACTTCTTCTTGCGCAGTTGCCTGATGCGCTGCTTCTTGACGAACTCGACACATCGACGCACGCACATGATGTCATCAAACGGATCGCTAGCGTCAAAGTAAGAGCGCTTCCCGTTGTCGTAGACCATCATGGTCTCGTAGACCATCATGGTCTCATCCTCCGCGAGACTAATCACGATACAATGCGCGATGTAACGACGGTCCATCGTCTGGACCATGAACACGTTGGGCTGGCTTCCGACTGGAGGTTGTTGGCCTTCCATGCAGAGACTAAAGGCCTCAACGTTTGAGCCAGTGCGATTGAACTCTGTCTTGAAGATGTTGTGATCCCACACAGTCTTGTCGATGTCGAAGCCAGCAAAGCGATACGCGTCAATCAGCTGAGAGACGTGCTTGTGTTGGACACCACCAACAAAATCCCAGCCCTTCTCCAGCAGCATCTTCGCCACATCGGTGACGTCAAAGCCACCGAGCCCAAGCAGCCGTGATGCCGCTTCCACCGCGAAGAACAAGCACTTCATCTCTTCGCCAGCACCAACCCGAATGGCACGCGCATTGCGCTTGATAAAGGCTGAGTACGTGATGTCTTGAGACTGCTTTGCAGCGATACAAAAGTCGACGACCTCCATCCAGTCGGCATGGCGCCATCCAGATTCTTGACCACCTCCCTCGTGTACTCGACTTCAGTGCCATCAGTCGGCGGGACCCACTGGACCTTGTAATAGACCCGGCCATCAACTTATTTCTTGTCGACAAGGCGATCGGTGTAGTTGTCTTCGTCTTCTGCTTCGTTGCCTTCGTCGTTGCCTCTCGCGGCTTCTATTTGACGCCGTGCTGTTCCCCGGCGACGACGAAAGTCAGACACGAAGTAGAAATGTTGAGCAATATCCTTGATCCTCTCAGCCGCTGCTGCGGCGGGTGCCCGGATCACACGTCGATTGGCCATCGCAACGTCGTGCTCGGACTCTACAGGTTCGTTAACGTGGACGCGATCCGCGTTGTTCGTCGTCTTGTCGCCCTCATACTCCAATCCTCTGTCGTCATCGACTCGATTTGCTGTGGCAACGCCACCTCGTCGCAAACGTCGACGAGGGGTCTGATCACATCCTCACTGGACTCACTGTCATCTTCTCGGGCTCGCTTTTCACCGATCGGGGTTCCGTCTTCGCCGACTTCGACCACACCGCCACTGTCGTCATCATCATCCCGACCCATAGCGTCGTGAATGTCAGACTCGCTCTTCGCCTCTTCCATCTCGCTCTGCGAGAGGCGGACGATGCCGCCGTCAACAAACATGCCACCGGTTTCACGATCTTTATGGCCCTTATCGCCACCGGCGCCGGCATCTGGATGGCGAGTATCATGAGCATCGGTCTCGTTCTCCACTGCGTCAGCCTCCTCACGAGGAACTTGCGTCGTGTCGTTGTCTGCGAGTCTCACTCGTAACTGAACATTGCTGTTGACTTGTGTATCACCGTCACCGACTTCCACGTCGCCCTTACGACCACCGCTTCCATCGCTATCGCACACCGTAGCGTCGTTGGTGCCCCCAAGCATGCGCTTGCCATCGCCGACATCTTCCCACCACCACCATCGCCGTCGTCAAGGTTTCCACCGTCACGACCATCGCTGACGCCATCGCCGCCATCATGCCCACCACCGCGATCACCGTCGTCAAGGTTGCCGCCATCGCCGCCATCGTGCCCACCACCACCACCATCGCCGTCGTCAAGGTTGCCGCCGCCACGGCCCTCGCTGACGCCAATCGAGTCTCGTGCGTCGGCGCTACTTGCGTCGTGCGCGAACGTCAGTGCGTCACGGGATACTGCGTGCCCGTCTGTTGATCAGTAGGAGGTATGGCAGCAGCCTGTCCTCGAACACATACACCGGTGGGAGCTGCTTCCTCGGCGCCGCGCGCCACCGCAGCCTCGTGACACGATGGGACGAATCGGGTTCGTGGACCGTCGAGCGCCGTGCTCAACGGAGACTTCCGACTCAGCCCTCCGTCATCAGGGGCCGCGGCAGCACTGTCCTTGCCAGATGCGTCGTTGCTCATCAGCGCGAGACTCACCTGCGTCGGCGTTGGACTGGGCGCGTCTTCGCTCGACCGCGCGGGACTCACCTGTATCGGCGTCGCCGCGGGCGCATCCGTAAGTGTGAATTGGTTCTTCGACAGCCTCGCTACGAGTGCAGTCGACATGTCGGTGGGCTTTTTCTCTTTCTTGTCTCTCGCTTTCTTCGACTTATTTTCCCCCATCATGCTTGTGGGTGAAGGAAGAAGCGGAAGTGGTGTCGCTGCTCGTTTCGACGCGACTGGTCGCGATGAGAATTTCTATGGAAAGATCCAGAGTGTTGGTTACATTCGACGGTTCAGGGAGTGGGGGTCGAGGTCGGCGGCAGCTCGACAGGCTGGATCAAGCTGCCGTGATCCACTCGGCTTAGCTCACGTAGGGCAGTCATGTTTGTAGACTTCGGGTGGCGACTGAAGTGCCTTTGGTTCCGCATTGTCATCTCACACACGTCTGCAGAGTGCTTGTCCGCTCAACCAACGCTCGAGTGAGCTTCCCCTAACCCAAGGCGAACCCGAGCCAACTCGTGGTGGTGCTGGAGCTGTTGCGGGTGCTGACGGCACCGTTCGCCGCGGCCTACCACCCAAGCCCGAGCGGCAGTGGCCGTACTATCGATTGTCCGCTGTACGAGTCGCTTATCTGCGACC
>JAADXJ010000805.1:0-14343 GCA_023337735.1 Pythium biforme
ATTTCAGGAAAAAGCCATAATATTCTTGCCATTTATTAGAAGGGTATTTGGTTTTGCTCACCATCTTCTCGTTTGCTTGACTTGTAGTGTTGATGGAAGTTGATAGTTTATGTAAGGTTGGGATCAGCTTATCTCCGGAACGGACTGTACCGGTATACACTGTTGCCTGTTCTGTCTCCTCCAGTCCATTGGAGCCTCCCACACACAATCTGACAGCCATGGAGAAGAACCCGAGTGTCGCGACTGCCACTGCGCCTCCAATTGCGCCTCCGCTTCTGGCTTCCATTGTTGCGGTATGCAGCATTCGCCCCGCTATCGCTTCCCTCAACCACGTTACACAGTGGATAGATGCGTGTCTGGACCCAAGCACACGCTTCACCGTCGAAGCAGCCGTTGTTCGTGGATCGCCACGACTGATCGAGCGTGTGCTGTTTTCACACCAAAAGAATACAACCGCAGACGAGTTTGTGCGGGAAATATGGCTGCGTCGAGGCCTCCAAGCAGCCGTGAAACGCGGCGACACTATGACAGTCCAGCTTCTCCACCATTACCACCGCGGATATCTTGCTGCCGACGCGCTCGAACTCGCAGCCGAACGGGGCGACATGCAGCTATTTGATTGGCTGTACGTCCATCGCCCACAAGAGCGAGGCTGTCTCCCGCGAGCATTTATCACTGCGGCCATGAGTGGTCGGTTGAAAATCCTACAGTACCTTCTCGAGCTTCCACCAGGACACCAGAACGATGACAGCGCCGCCGTGGCGGTATGTCCGTCGGCCGCGCTGCGCTCGGCGATCGAACATGGACATTGCGAAGTTGCGCAGTATCTTTTGGATCAAGGTATTCGCGCTAATCTGTCCGCTCTGGATAATGAAGTCGCGCGCCACGGCCACTTGGAAATGGTGCGATGGCTCCATTTGACAGGGCTGCCGGGTGTGTTCACGACCGCGGCGATGGACGCAGCTTCGAAAATGGGCCACTTTGATATCGTGCGATTTCTCCATGAGCAACGCAAGGAAGGCTGTCGATCGCGGGCGATGGACGGCGCAGCGACTGGTGGATACTTGGAGCTCGTCGAATTTTTGTACATGAACCGCATCGAGGGCTGTACGGCGCGCGCCGTCATTGGCGCTGCGCGGAACGGCCACCTCAACGTGCTCCAGTGGTTGTTCGACAACCTCCCGCGAAGTACACCCATCTGGACTACCGAGGCCGTGACATACGCACTGGCACATGGCCATTACCACGTGCTCGCGTGGCTCCAGACCCTCTTCCCTGAGTTATGCGCTAAGATCCCACCGTATTCGGCGCTCGAGATCGCAAAAGAGGGCAACTTGCACAGCCTCCAGTTGCTCCACGTCATACACGGCCCCGATGTGCGGTGGTCACCGCGGGTGATGGACGTCGCAGCTGCGAGCGGCGACTTGGAGATGGTCCAGTGGCTTTTGGAGAACCGTCCGAACGACGGCACGGGCACGGCGATGGATCGCGCGGCCGAGGCCGGCTACTTGCATGTTCTCAAGTGGCTTCACGACCACGGACTGGCGTGCACGCACTGGGCGATGGACAAGGCCGCGGGCGGCGGCTACTTGGACGTGGTCCAATGGCTCCATGAGAATCGACTGGAAGGCTGCTCGATGGACGCGATGACCTCTGCGGCAGCGAACGGCCACTTGAACGTCATCAAGTGGTTCCACAAGAACCGCACGGAGGGCGCCACGAGCGACGCGATGGACGCGGCGGCGATCGGTGGCCACTTGGAGATCGTCGTGTGGCTCCACGAGAACAGAAGCGAAGGCTGCTCGAGCGAGGCGATCGACCGCGCGGCCGCGTTGGGCAACTACGAGGTCGTCCAGTGGCTCTTGCACAACTACCCGTCGATCGCGTGCTCGCCCAATGGCCTGCGGGACACGGCGACGCGCGGACGACTGCGGATCCTAAAGCTGCTGCAGTCGCACTTCAACATGCCTGTCGACGCGCATGGCATTTTCGCAGCCGCGCGCAATGGATACCTCGACGTCGTCCAATGGGCGCTGGAAGATCAGCACAAAGAGCAGGAGGACCCTTTGCAATGGTCATTGCTAACGGCACTACAATGCCGCGCCGAGGCCGATCAACACGGCCAGTTCCACATCGTCAACTGGCTCGACACCCGCGACCGCTGATATTTTACATTTAGTACCTTTTGGTTGATGATTATATAATTGACGCACCACTCAATTTCCATATTTGCCTCTCATACCGTATACACGAGGCATCACCTGCGTGGCGGCTTCTTCCTGTCAAATCCGATTTTCCAGCGCTGGCTTTTCCACGGAACCGTTTCGACGGAGGACTCCCATCCCCTGTGTCGTGGGCGGTGATGATGAAACGCGACCCACGTGCTGCACCTGCCGCCGTGGTGAAGCAGCTCCGCCTGCCCCGCGCTCCGGTCGCTGTACACCTCTCGACGGCCTACAAAGAGCGTTCCTTGCAGACGCCCCCAAGCAACGCACGAGCCTTACACGTCGAGATGGTCGGAATCTCCCGCTCGGAGCCCGCGTCAGCTTCTGTATCGGCGGCACTGGCGCCAGTGGCACCGGCGTTCTCGGTCACGTTCTCGACCACGACGACCAGTGGCGGAGATGACTGCCTCTCGACTACTAGCCGCTCATCAACGCCATACGACGGCGACATGAGTATCGTGCCCCGAGGCAGCGGCGCGTCGACCACAACCGTGCGCATGAGTCTGCTGCTGAATCCGTCGGATGGCGATGACGAACCGGAACCGGACGAGAATGACAGCGACGCCACGCGCAAGTCCGCAACGACATCATCGAAGACAACGGCGACGACGACCATCGCAGTGGTCGCCGCCAAGGTGCCCAAGAAGCGCGGCCGCAAGCCCATTTTGCCCAAGATGAGCAACAGCGAGCGAGGTAAGTACTACCGCGCGAAACGGACCGCGTACTCGTCGGATCTCCGCCAAGAGGTCGAAGGTCTTCGGTCCACAATCGCTCGGCTCATGGCGCTGCGCAACATCTCGAACGAGCTCGCCGTGTGTCCGCGCAGCATGAGCTCGGGCTCACTGGTCAAGCTCGTGCGCGAGTACTTTACGCAGTTCCGCTACGGCGTGCAGCTGCCGCCAGCGCGCCGGAACATGTCCATCCCGGACGTCGAGACCTCGACGGAATCCCAGGAGATCTTCATGCGTGCGACCATGGACCCGGAGCTGTGCTTTGGCGAGTTCAACGGGATCGACGTCGTCATGGACCAGTGGGAGCGGTACTCCAAGTACCACGCGTTCCTCCAGTTTGAGTTGATCGACGTGCGCGTCCGGGAGAATGAGGACGGCCACATCGTCGAGACCAACGGCCGTCTGCGCACGCGGTACTCACGCCGCACGATCGAGAACGTGTTCCCTCACGTCGTCGGCAACGAACGACTCATCCAGCGGCTCATCGGCAAGGAAGTCGTGTACCCGTGTCGTAACCAGTTCTACTTTACGACGGGCGGCCGCGTACAGCGCTACGACGTCGAGGCCGACTTCCCCGAGGCACTTCAGCGCGCCGTCGGCAATTTGGAAGATGTTTCGATCCTGCTGGGCCAGGCGCTGATCCGTCAGCAGCACATGATGGGCGAGCTCGACGGTGAAGAACTCGCCGTTGTCGAGGAGATCGAGCGGCGCATCGACTCGACCGACGACGAGCGCGGCACGCGCCGCTCGGGCAGCAGCATGAGTGGCTACGGAAGCAGCAGTAGCAGCAACGGGAGCGACCGCACGACCACGACCACCGGCGCGCACTCGCGCACCATGGACGTCGAGTTCTTGCTCAGCGAC
Source organism: Pythium biforme (assembly GCA_023337735.1). Taxonomy (NCBI): domain Eukaryota; phylum Oomycota; class Peronosporomycetes; order Pythiales; family Pythiaceae; genus Pythium; species Pythium biforme. Next base: position 3,821 of record JAADXJ010000805.1, read on the forward strand.
AGCAACGAGTCCATGGACATGAGCGACTGACGCAGCAACAACATTAGGAAAAGGGGCAAAGGGAGGGTTGCAGCGGTGCTGTGGATGGGAATATCTATATACCGGTACATAATATATACACTCTGGTTTGATCACCTCGCAGCGCTCTCACGTCAGACCACGTGGGGGGAAAAACTCCCTAATGCGGCTTGTCCATGGAACAAACACCATCGTTTTGCTGCCGAAGATGTCGCGGTTCCTACTGCTACTGAGCAGCGAACGCGTGATGCCTCTATTGGGCTCACAAAGATGCGCGATGACGATCTTAAATATCCCGCCATCATCAACTGAGCAGCGCCCATGTGCCTGAGCCGCGGCGCCATCGATCACTACGGTTTGTGCGCTCCGCCATGACTGATGAGAACCAATGCCGTCTGCCACACATTGGTCATATACATACATTCTGCCTCCCCTACAAGCATGCCACCAGGCGGCCATTTACGTTTGTCACTTTTCCCCGGCATATCCGAGAGATACACTGTACTCCTTTGTTTTCCTAACTACATTCGACATATTCGGCCGACCCCGTCCCCACCAGATATACGGAAATTGTCGGCCCACGACCTGCATGTTCTCTCCGCCCACACATTTTCTTCCCCCGTGCGATGTCGTCAGAAAAGAAGAAAAGTTTGATCGTCATCGAAGCCTCTCGAAGCGCGTTGAGGCGGCCACCGTATTAGTAGCCCGCCTATTTTGAGAGGGAGCATCAACATTGGGAAAGGGATTCGATATGACAGGTTCTACGAAGTGCATAAATATGTGCGTTGTGATTGGGCAGATATGCCATTCCCGGCTTCCTATTGGTTATAAATATATGCAAATGTGGATATTCTCACGCCCATGCAGCCAGCATGGTGTTCTCATCGCTTTTGACAGGCTGTACCGCTGTGCCCGACTGTTGGCGGCGTTCTTTGTGTGCGGTGCGTCGGACCAACACAAGAAGCGACTGGGGGATGGTCGGGCACCTACGGTACAGGTGCCCGACCATCCCCCAGTCTCTTCTTGTGTCGTTGCGTCGCTATGCAACAGTGTATCGTACCGTACAGAGGCACTCGCGCGGGGGGGAAATGGAACACATCCGGGCACAGGGAGCGTCGGCCGCGAAAGAGGGAACGGCTTGAAGCACGATCGTCCACGGGAGCCGCTGGGAAAACAAGACCACCGCTTGTCGCGCCAGTCTGCTCCACTCGCCACACCCACCTCCCACGATTCTCTACCAGCGCACAGTACGAACGAAGCCAGTTGTACGGGCCTCATGATGCTCTGTGCGCCGAAGCTTTCGGCCGTGGGCACAGGCGCCGACGCCAGCGATGCCGCAACCGATGCGTCCGACTTATTGATGGCCGCGATCACTACCATTGCCCCACGCAAGAGTCGCCGCAAGAGCAATAGCGAGCGCGGCAAGGAATTCCGCGCCAAGCGCAAGGACTACGAGCAGGCGCTGCTCGAGATGATCTGCTCGTTGCGGGACGAGGTCCGTGACCTGCAAGTACTGCGTGAGATTCGCAGTGATGCGCCACTAGTGACGCGCAACGGACCAGACGGATCAGCCGCGCGGCTCATCCGCGAGTATTTCGTGCTGTTCGCACGCGGACGCCCGACCCGGCGCCATATTGGTGGCAAGCGCGAGTCGCCCGAGGTGGCGCTGGAGCTCATTGCCAAGCAGGACTCGTTCCTATACAGTGCCATGAGCGACACCATGAAGTTTGGCAGCGTCACGGGCATCGCAGCGCTCATGGACCAATGGGAGCGGTACACGCTGTACCATTCGAGCTTTCGCATCTCGGTCGTGTCGGTCGAAGTCTCGGGCTCGGAGGAGTCGCCGTTGGTCACCGTGGCGTCCAACCTCACGGTCAAGCTCTCGCGCGAGACGTTCCGGCACATTTTCCCGCACGTCGCCGAAAACGATGCGCTCGTGGGGCGGCTCTTAGGCAAGGAGATCACGTATCGCGGCGTGAACCAGTTTCTGTTTGGCGCCGACGACCAGCGCGTGCGCGTGTACGACTCGGACGTGGACTTTGTGATCGCGTTCCTCTCTGCGGGCGTGAGTCTCCAGGACGTCGCAACGCTCATGGGCCAAGCACGTATCGCAGATCAGTACTTGTTGGGCGAGGAACCTACGCACGCGCCGAGACAACTAGCCCGACAAGAGGAGACGTCTTCGAAATTCACCGAAATCGTCTCCGAGGAGCCTGAAGGAGAAGCAGCGGAGCCGCCGATCGTGAAGAGACCCTGCGAAACGATCGAATATCTATTGAACTGACACCACCGAAAATGAAAACAGAAATGCACACATATACTTACTCACGGTCTCTACACACTCACTACGCTACACTCGCGACGCATGGTATTCACATCAAGTGGGATCCACAGACTTCGAGGTCAAAAGCCAACGAAACTAGCAAAGTCGTTACGCTTTACAGTTGCAGGGCGAGACCCGCGACGGCGACAAGACCGGCGCTGAGCACGGCGCGCGAGGTCGTAAGCGAGTCGCTCTTGGTGGTCGGCGCCGGCGTCGTGGCGTTCGTCTTTGCCTTGGTGGCCGCCGGCGTGTCAGCTTCGGCAGTCGGCAGAAGAGGCTGGACAGTGCCGTTGCCCGTCTCGTTCTTCTTGGGGGCCTCAATGTCTTCCGAGCCACTGCTCGACGACTCGGTCTCGTTGCCGGTCTTGCCAGTGAGTAGTGACACGAGAAACGAGCCAAACTCCTTCTCGACCCCGCCGACCTGGAAGTCGCATGCAATTTCCGAGTTGGCGCGCTCGTTGATCTGGTTGAGGAACGCGACGCAGTCGCGCGTCTTCATGATCTTGGTGGCCTGGTCCTGCGTCGGGAAGCCCGAGACGGCCCAGATGTCAAAGCCCGTCGTGGTCGCGCAGTTCTTGAGGCCCTCGGTGGCGTTCGCCAGCAGCTTGCCCTGGATGGCGCCCATGTCGCACGGGGTGGCCGAGGCGACGGCGGCGAACGCGGCGGCAACGCAGACGATGGCAGAGGTCTTCATGGTGTTGGTATGTGTGTGTGTGTGTTGCGGAGGGCGCGAAATTGGATAATGAAGTGAACATGCCGGCGTCAAGGACTCGCTAGCCGCCTCAGGAGCTCCCCAATGTGGGCAAGAGAGCACCATTCGAATCGTAGCGCCAGAGAGCGGGTCTGCGCTTCAAGGTCCATCAACTTGGGTACAGCGCGCTTCTGGAAAGGCGCGGAAGAGACGCAACGGGTCGCACATATATTCAGCCAATCGATAAAATCAGATGTGGTATTTTGACCAATCCATATCGGATATTCAACACGTTCGGGTCAGTTTGTCCATGTGGCGACAATGCAGAGGCGAGCTTGCCTGAGCAGCATCCGGCGAGTGCAACGCATGGGCCCGCCGCGCCTCTTGCAGAATGTCCAGGAGGATCCGGGAAAACAACAATAACGTAGAACGTCAGTCACATGGAGAGAGAACCCACGAGCCGGAATCACGATAACCACATGGCGGCCTCCACATTCATTTCCCCTACCGTGACAGGATTTATCTCCCTGGTGTGGCCAGCATGTGAGTGATTGATGTGTATAGCAGACTTTAGACTTGCTTTCTCTGACGCAAAAATGGACCGACGTTGGGCTGGCCGACGTCGTTCCGGTAGTTTGTAGAGTACCCGTGTATGGCACGCATATCGATAGGAGGAGGAGGCCAAGCGAGTATCGAAGGGGTGATGGGATGCCAGCTTCCCCTCGATTCAACGCTTGGCGTTCCACTTTAGCACGTCTTGCCCTCGTCGCCATCGGCCGGGATGTAGTAGCAGTACCCTTCCTTCACACCGCCAATCTTGCTCGAGCTGAGCGACGAGCCCGTCGTCGCGAGCGACCAGCTATCGTCGAACGTCAGGAAGCGCAACTTAAGCCAGTTGGTCGACGCCTGCAGCGTGAAGAAACCGTACTCGTTGCCGCCGTCGCTGTAACCGGGCGCGGTCCACACGTTCTTGAGCGCCGTCGCGTACGGCGGGATGCCACTGGCCGACTCACTTTGGATGCCGCCACCGGCGCCGTTCTCCACAAAGTGCGTCGCGAACGAGCCAAAGTCGTGCTTGGTGCCATGCGTGTGGCCGGCGATCCAGAGCTGCACACCCAGACCGTCGAGCGTCTTGAGCCACTTGCTGCCCGTGGTCTCGCCGTAGTGGCCGTACGGCGAGTAGTGCGAGTTGACGATCTTCCACGTGGCCTTGGAGGCCTTGACGCCCTCGACGAGCTTGGTCATGGCCTCCTCGCCCCATTCCTTGAACTTGCCCACGCAGGCGTCGTACATGCCAATGTCGCCGTTGCAGCAGTATTCGTCGCCGCGCGTGATGGTCTTGCAGATCGTGCTGTTGCCCTCGGCGTAGCTGTAGCACTGGCAGCAGATCTCGTTGGCGCCGTGGCTCTCGGCGTCGTTCATGTCCAAGTTGAAGATGTCCATGGTCACGTCGCCCTTCTTGAGCGAGTACTTGTAAAAGTGGTCGGTGAGCACCCAACGGTCGTTGTTCGGGCTCTTGTAGGTCGACTGGAGCGTGAAGCGGTCTTCGAGGGCCGCGACCAACGCGGACGTGCTTGAGCACTTGGCCAACTGCTCGTCGCTGTCGCGGCAAATGTAGCTGCCTCCGCCGTAGTCGTGGTTGCCCATCACGTTGATCCACGGCACGTCGCCCATGGCCTCGACCTTGTGTCGCGACTCGAAGGTCTGCTCGAAGCGGTACGACTGGTCCTTCTTGCCATCAATACCGGTCCAGTAGAAGTTGTCGCCGTGGCTCAGCACGACCGCGGGCTTGTTGGACGTGGACTCGAGGTCCATGAGCTTGGCGACGCCGGCCTCGGCGTTCCAGTCGAAGCCGTTGAACTTGCCCTTGCGGCGCTGGCAGCACGAGTCGTTCTGCGCGATCGTCTGGCCCCAATCGCCGATCGCAAACGCCGAGAGCGGGTACGTCTCGGTCGTCGGGTCCGTGCGCACCTTGGCGTTGCCGTCCGTCTTGGTCGTCGACGACGACGAGTTCTTGCTCGATTCGCTCGTGGACGGCTTGGAGGTCGTCGACTTGGAGGAATCGGTCGTGCTGCTGGTCGAGTTGCTGCTGCCGGCGCCGCCATTCTGGTTCGAGGCATTGTTCGAGCTGCTGCCCTTGGTCGCGACGTAGGCCACGACCGCGCCGACGATCGCAACCACGACCACGACGGCCACGATCAACACTTTGCGGTTCATGCCTTTGCCACGGCGCTGCTCGTTCGGGTACTCGCCTGTGAATCGGTTCTTGCCAACGCGGGACTGCGCGTTCTCGTCCAGGATCTCTTGGCTCGTGATCGACGGAATGTAAATGCGCGAATCGGGCGAGGCCTCGGAGGCGTTGGTTTGACGCCGCTGGCCACCGCCACCTTGCTGGCCATAGTAACCAGTGCCAGGCGTCTTCATGCTGTCGTGCTCTTTAGACTGCCGGTCCTGTGTGTGTACTGGGGGCCTGCCTGGCGGATGGATCGAGTACGAGGGAGATGTCGCAGCACCAAGAAGCGCCGGTGATCTTTGACTCCAAGCGGATCAGCGACACAGACGCAAGGCCGAGTCGAATGGGTGGGCGATGGATACGCAGCCCTATCGCGCGCGCTATCGTACACCACGATTGGCGTTCTCTGTGTGCTGCTGGCAGCGCTACTGCGGGGCTGCGGGGCTGATCAAAGGGCTTCAGGTTGCGGCGCAACGCAGACAAGACACGCGGAAAAGGGAAAAGGGGAGCAATGGCGCACGCGAGGCCCCACAGTAACTGACAGTTGTTGTCTGGTGTGCCAGGTCAGTGACCTGAGGTCACCCGGGCGAAGACGGTTCTGGGCTGACTCGCATTGGTTGCCCTACCCCTATCCCCTCGGCAGTCCCAGATCCAACAACCGAACGATCACCAACATGCTAGCGCCACCGATGTCTGGTACAATCTGACTTGTTTCTACCCCCGCCACCGACTGGCATCATACCACGTGATTGGGGTAATTTATGATATTTGGCGGGTAATTGGGGTGGTCACATAGAGTGTAAAAACGATATTTACAAATTTGTGGAAGTGGAAGGTATTTACGTCCGCGGCCCATGTGCGGCATTGGTGAGCTGCTCGTGAAGGGACCGATCGAAGCAAGCGAACAGGCAAAGGACGACGACACCATGGGCTTGACAGGCATCGCGGTGGGCTCCTTCATGGGCCTCACGACCAAGCTAGGCAGCAACGCCCTCCAGAAAGTGCCGTACATGCGACGTACGTACACGTAGGCGTAATCCCTCGTCAATTTCTTCGATGACTAACGGAATCTTTGCTTTGTTTCGGTTCGATAGAGCCGTGGGAACACGTGCTGTTCATCGGCATCGGCGCCTTCGCCGGCAACTACATGGAGAAGAAGTACAAGCGCGACCTCGTGGAGGTCGAGGAGCTGCGCCTCTACCTCGAGCGCCGCCCGGACGTCACGCGCAAGGACTAAACACGTAAATACAAGATCCACGTTTGGCCGAGTTGTCTCCGTCCGCACCGCCGGAATCGAAACGAAATGAACGCGAGCGGAACTGCGACTGCCCATTGCGCACCACACACACTCGTTTTCATGAGCATATATGACGAAGGCATGACGCGTGGTGTGCAAGGCCGAAGGATCCACTTGTGTGCTGCAGTGCCGCTGGGTTGCTTGATGACGAAGAAACAATATATTGAGTGGAGTGGGAGATCCGACGCCAGTGAGCTCTACCTCATCCAACTGCACCCGTAGGAGCCACACGAAGAAGCCAGATCGATCGCAGCGTGCCCGTCCATGCACTGCCATGGCCTTGAAGTACCTTCAACTCGCACGGTGTTGACCAGGCCCCCAATCCGCGGCGGCACCAGAACGAGCAAAACCTCTATCATAGCATGTATGTGTCTACATGGGCCCAGGATTTTCACCGATGCGCATGTGCTTCAACTGCTAGAAACCATATTCTTCCAAGAAACAGTTGCATCGTTTCCATGGATCCCGTCGGGGGCCGCGAAAGGACGCGACCGACCGACGGATCCTTGCCACCTTCCACTCCATTTCTTCGCTCGCTCAAACGCACAAAGGATCAGCTTCCATCGTCGGTATCTAGCAGCCCAGTAACAGCAGCAGCATGGAACTCGCGTATCTGTACACCAAGCAGCGCAGCACGTTCGGTCGCTACTGCGACTTCAAGAGCGTGGACGCCAAGGTGCTCGAGACCATCCCAAGCACGGACTCGCTCGAGCACGACTACGTCAAGCGGCGCCCGATGATCACGAAGCTCGACACGACGCCCGACATGTCTGAGCACGAAGTCAACACCGAGCGGCTCATCACTAAGAACTCGAGCATGCGCCACGCCGAGGGCGGCTGGCCCAAGGACGTGGACCCGGCCGAGCAGAGCGACGTCCAGCGGTTCCGCAAGAAGGCCGAGAAGGACGACGACTTTAAGCAGGCCGTCAAGTACCTCGGGCCGATCGTGGACCGCTCGCTCAAACAGAACAACACGATCAACATCTACCAGGACTACTTTGAGCACATGGGCGAAGCCGCGACGACCGAGCAGCCCAGCGCCAAGGGGCTCGCGGTCTTCCGCGACCCGGAGGCCGTCAAGCGCACGATCAGCAAGATCGATTGGCACCCGGAGAGTCCGCAGAAGATGGCGGCGTGCTACTGCATCCTCAACTTTCAGGACCCGAAATTCACGAACGCGCGCATGCCGGCCAACTCGTACATCTGGGACGTCATGAACCCCAACACCCCGGAGACCACGCTCAAGCCGGCGTCACCGTTGGTCTGCATGCGGTACAACCCCAAGTCCGTGGACCAGCTCGTCGCCGGGTCGTACAACGGTCTCATCAGCTTCTTCGACGTGCGCAAGTCCGGCTCGACGCCCGCCGAGACGTCCGTGATTGAACACTCGCACCACGACCCGGTGTACGACGTGTTCTGGATCTCGTCCAAGACTGGTAACCAGTGCTGCTCGGTGTCAACGGACGGCTGGATGCTCTGGTGGGATATCCGCCACTTGGCGCAACCCACGCACAAGATCCTACTCAACGACAAGGACGGCATGTCGTTCGGCGGGTCTTCGCTCGAGTACAACACCGAGGCCGGACCGACCAAGTACCTCGTGGGCACGGAGCAAGGCGCTGTGCTCAGCATCAACTTACGTAACGCCAAGCAGAACAACGGCATCACGGTGTACGACACCGGCTCGGGTAAGCACCACGGGCCGATCTCGAGCATCCAGCGCAACCCGACCCACAACAAGTTTTTCATGACGATCGGTGACTGGACCGCGCGGCTCTGGTGCGAGGATCTCAAGACGCCCATCATGAGCACGGCGTACCACGACTCGTACGTCACGGCCGGGTGCTGGTCGCCCACGCGCGCCGGTGTGTTTTTTGTCACGCGCATGGACGGCGTCGTGGACATTTGGGACTTCTTCTACCGCCAGAACGAGGTCGCGTACTCGCACAAAGTGGGCGACGTCGCGCTGTCGGCGATCAGCGTGCAGGGCAACGCGACGTCCGGCGGGAAGCTGTTCGCCGTGGGGGATGTGAACGGTATGATCTCGCTCATGGAGCTGTCGGACGGACTCGCGACGCTCCAGCCCAACGAAAAGGCCGCGATCAACGGCATGTTCGAGCGCGAGACCAAGCGCGAGAAGAATTTGGAGGCCAAGGAAAAGGAAATGAAGCGGAAGAAGGCCGCGGCCGAGGACGGCAAGAGCGAGGAGCACGGCAGCAACATGAAGGACGACAAGATGGAGGAGCTGCTGCGCACAGTGGACGCCAACTTCTTGGGCATGATCAAAGAGGCCGAGGACTCGGAGAACAAGAACATGGAGCACAAGGGCGACTCGCGGCAAGGCGACGAAGAGAACTGATTTCGTCCATAGTGTGCGTACATACAACCGTTTGCTTTCTTCTCGCTTCTATTGAGATCCCTTATTCAAACTCGCAGGCACACGTGATCTGGATGCGCTCGTGGGAGACCGGGTGGTCAAACTGGAGCGCGGCAGCGTGGAGCAGAAGCCGCGGCGCGAGTCCGCGGACACGCTCAGGCAAGTATAGCGAGTCGCCCAGGATCGGGTGGCCCAGGTGGTGCATGTGCACACGTAGCTGATGGGTCTTACCCGTCACGGGTTTGAGCTCCATGAGCGTGGAGGAATGCTCGTCAGGATCACTTCGCTCGACCACGCGCCATTCGGTGCACGTGTTCGCGCCGCTTTCCTCTTCCGTGTCTCCGTCGCCAACGACGCGCTGGATGAGCTTCTCGGTCGCGCTGGGCGCCATGCGAACTTCTATGACGCCACTGTCGTTCTCGACATGGCCGAGCACGCGCGCCAAGTAGGCTTTGCTGACGGTGCGGTCGCGGAACTGCTGGTTGAGGTGCTGTGCGGCCGAGCGCGTGAGCGCGACCACCAACACACCCGAGGTTTCTTGGTCCAGGCGGTGCACCATGCGCGCGTCTGGGTAACACTCACGAACGATGCTCTGCACAGACCGCACGGGTGTCACGTTGTCGTCTTCACAGAGATTTCCATCGACGCTGAGCATGCCGTGCGGCTTGTGGACGACGACCACAGCGTCGTCGCGGAACAACACGTGGATGCGGCTCTCGAGCGGCGTGGCCACAGTGCGCACACGCGCAAACTGCCGCGTGTAGAGGACCACGCGGTCGGCGTGGACGCCGGCGGCGCGCGCTGTGTCGTCTGGCAGCGCAATGCGCGTGATAGTCGCGAAGCGTTCGGCCTGCTTGCGCCGCGTTGTCTCCATGACGTCGACACAGAAGCCCGCAAGTGCTGTGCTGGACGCGAGCGCCATCGCTGGTGGCGGCGCATCACTCGAGTCTTGGTCATGCGCAGCGCTGTTTGCTTGACGGACGCCACGCACAGCGTGCGCGTGGAACAACCGCACGGCCAGATCGGACGTGAACACGCCGACCCCTGTGGACGCCGGCGCAATGCGCACGCGAAGCAGCGACGAATCGCTTGTGAGCGGCGCGAGCTGGCTGTTCAGGCCCAGCGCATCGAGTGCGCTCTCGACAAGCTCGCGCAACAGCACCACGTCGATACCATTGCCGCCAGTGTCGTCGTCGACAGCGACAGCTCCATGCGCGCGCTTGCGGCGCTTGACCGCACGCACCGCCATTGGCACAGTGGTATTGGTTTAGGTGAATATCTCGTCAGTTGATCAGTGCATGGATTCGTTAAAAACCTCTTTTGACGTTCGTAACGTTTTGAGAAGGTTACGCTGAATCAACGGGCAGCGTAACCAAGTAATCACGTGGACTTTGACGGCGGCTGTTGGCCTCGGGACTCGACGAGAGTGGCCCGATTGGTCTGTTCATGGTCGCGCAGACCGGCCACACTGTCAATCCAGCGAAGAATACTGTTGGGCGTTCCCCACGGTGTCGCTCTCATCTCGCTTGGTCTCTCCCCACAAGGACCACTCGAGGGCTGCTGCGCTGCCCGCCACGCGACCGG
>JAADXJ010000806.1:0-14334 GCA_023337735.1 Pythium biforme
TCTTGTTTTGCAGGAAAACCGAGCCTGCAGACGTTGCATTTGCCGTGAGCAGGTGGGGAACTGGCCCTGCATTGGTAAAATGGGCAGAATTTTTCACTCGAGATCACGATTTAGCGTGAAGTTTTTACAGTGACCGGTGGAGGTGCTCTTAGGAGGCAAATACAAGTTGTAAATTCATCTGATCTGAACCTCCCCATTTGCCTCTGAAAACGGATAAAACGTCGCTGTTAACAATTTGTGAAAAGTTTGAAACGATATATTACCCTTCGGAAGAACACTCATCTGTAGCAATACCCGATATATATTTCTGGGACAAAATTATCTTTGTAGGGCTGTCGTAACGTTATTCCAACAGGAGCACAACCAGGAATATGCTGGCTGCAGTTCTGCTGCACGTGAAACTCCTCATCCGTTTCCATCTTGATCCCAGCGAGCGGCTGCTCCCGGGATTATCCGGATCATCCGGATATACTCCGAGATGGGCCCTCAGCGCGCCCCTCGTCCTGGGCATGCGATGCTCGCAGATGCGAGTTGCAGACGCATATAACGTGTGAGGATATTCGTTTGGGTGAACGCCAGCCAGCCACATGAAACGGCCACAGCTACAAACAGAGCGTCCATTCACCTCTCGAGGTTCTTATATATATAGATAGATCATATCTAACGTTAGACAGCGTCTGGATGGCCGTTTTGCAGGTTCCCTGGCCCAACTGCCAGCGGGTGCGAGCGGGTGGTTTCCTTTGCGTACGCTAGAAGCTTAGGCGTTCTATTCGAGGTCGACCCCTCCAATACCCCTCTGTCGTGTTCCAACAGGCAACGCTTCGGCTCCGACGTCGTGAGGCGTTCTCCTTTCACTCTCACCGTTCATTTCGCTCGCCTCCCAACAAGCGCTTCCTACCACGTCGACCACCGCCAACACACACCAAGCCCACCAGCCGATCGCCATTGATTTGCCAACTATGTGGAGCAAGTTTGGAGCGGCCGTCTTGTTGCTCGGCATTGCTTCATCGACCGGTGCCGATGCAGCGTACACGGCGACCAAGATTTACAGCTCTGGGTGCGGTGGTCCACCCGACGCAGTGACGCTCGCGCCCGGCGGGTCGTGCGTCGAGGCGTCGTGTTCAGGCGGCGAAGCGACTTCGTGCAACGTCGAAGACGCGGATGAGTACCTCCTGGACGCGTTCGGCTACCCCAATCCGTACGTCTACTTCAAGGTCTACGACGATAGCGCGTGCACCCACGAGCTGAGCGTGTTTGGCGCGCGCCTATTCGAGGGCAACTGCGTCCAGTTTGATGACAAAAGCAAGTCTTACGTCGTCGGCACCGACGGGTCCGTGCAGGAGCGAAGCTACGCGACGATCGACTGCAAAGGAGACGCGACCGTGGAACAGTGGACAAGCACCGACGTCGTCGGGAACAAGTGCGTGGACAAAGTCAAGGTCTTCAAGTCCCAGCAGCCAGCCGACGACGTCTACATCGTCACCACGTACTTCACGGACTCGACCTGCAAGACGCCGAACCGCATCGACACCTATGACGCCGACCCAGGCGATGTTGTGGAAGCGAAGACGTGCGCCAAAGATATCAACGGTCTCTACTACTCGAGCGACAAAGATCTCATCTCCGACGTGTTTGCCTACGCCAAGACGATCTTTGGTGCGCAGACGACCTACGTGATCCATGAATTCATCCATGGCAGCGACTGTATGTCAAACGAAGGGTGGGTTGTGTACCGGGCCGACAGCGAGTGCATCAACATGAGCCAGCGTTCGACCATTGAAAGTCGTAAGGTCGCGATCGATAGCGACGGCAGTCTGACCATCCGGACGTATGCGTCCGGTGGGACCTGCACGGGCGAGTCCGAAGACGTCCAAGTGGCAAAAAGTGCCTTGAACGGACGGATTTGCGACGGCGACAGGTACTACGTCCACAGCGCTGAGGCACCGGCGCCTACCACGACTGCGCCTACGCCCACGACGACTGCGCCTACGCCCACGACGACCGCGCCGGCGCCGACGCAGTCGGCTAACGTGCGCCAGTCCAGCTCCAATGTGATCGCGATGTCGATCGCCGTGATCGCGACGCTGATGGCCGCTGTTGCTGCTTCGGCCTTCATGGCCTGAGGCGCTCGATGCCTCAGGGCCAGAGAAACACGCGGACGTGTCCCACTTTCGTCAATGCACACTTTTCGTCTTGCGAAAAATACATTTATACATTTGCAGAACCAAGGCGTGCATTTACAGACCCCTCGTTTGGCTCCCATTGACTGTTTCACTTGTGCGTGAGCAAATTCTCGGCGGCAAACACGTTCTGCGGGTCGAGGCCTTGCTTGAGGCCGCGTAGCGCCGCGATGCCTGGCGCCGAGATCGCGTCCGGGAGCCACGCGCGGCGGTGCTTGCCGATGCCGTGGTGGTGCGAGAGCGAGCCGCCGTTCGCGAGAATGGCCTCGACGGCCGCCGTCTCGACGCGGTGGAAGAGCGCGAGCGGGTCGGCAATCCCAAAGTAGTTGATGCCGTAGTACACGTACACAGCCGCGCCGGTCTCGTAGAGCTGTGTCACGCGGCACGCGATCAGCGGCTGCGCACACAACGGCGAGTTGGCGGCCTGTGCGTTGGCGTTGGCCGTGTCACTAATCGCGCGCTTGATGTCGTCGCAGAGCTGCTGGATGTTGCTCCAGGGCACGGCCGTCTCGAACGACTCGCTCATAAAGTAGTAGTCGAGCGCAAAGTCGCGCAGGTACGCGATGATGTAGGTAAAGAAGTAGCCGCGCTGGCCGCTCTCGGCGCCGCCGACCATGCCGTGGAACCGCTTGGCGATCGCTTGGATCTGCTTTTGCTGGCGCTGCACTTGCTCCTCGGTGCCCTCCATGAGCACGGTCGCCGCGCACATTGTGGAGACGTCAAAGCCGCGCACTTTGGTCACGTACGTCTTCTTGGCAAAGTCGAGCACTCCGGTCGTGAAGCCGCTCGTCGACGTCGGCTTGAGCGCCTGGCCCAGCTGGAACTGTGTGTTGTCCAGCAGCCGGATCGACGCCGGCACGCACTGCGCGCGCACGATCGCGTGCATGGCCTCAATGCCAAACGCAAACGATGGGAAGATGAGCGAGTCGTACACTTGGCACGGCGGGTACGCGCGCACGCGGAGCGTGACTTCGGTCACGACCCCGAGCGTGCCTTCCGAGCCGATCACCGCCTGCTGGATGTCGGGTCCCATGGACACACGCGGCACGCTGGCTGCGCGCTGGAGCGTGCCGTGGGCCGTGACCATCTTGAGGTTCACCACGAGGTCCTCGATGTTACCGTAGACGTTCTTCTTCATGCCCGAGGCCTTGGTCGCGACCCAGCCGCCGAGAGTCGAGAACTCCCACGAGTCGGGCTCGTGGCCTAGCGTGAGCCCTTTGTTGCGGAGCCGCTCGTGGAGCTCGAGCCCCGTGACGCCGGCCTCGACACGGACCACCATGTTCTCTTTGTCGACCTGGAGGATACGCTTCATGTCGCGCAGGTCGAGCGACACGATCGCGCGCGACTCGTCGGCGCTGCAGTGCAGCGCGTTCGACACGTTCGTACCGCCACCGTGCGGCACGAGACACAGCGCATCACTGCGCGGCAGCGCCTCGGCGACGATGCGCTCGATGTGCGCGTGGCTCGCGGGCCACAGCACAACGTCCGGGATGCGGCCAAGATTCGAAGCATTGCGGAGCTTGTAGATCTCCTCGCACGTCTGTCCGTGGCTGTGGCGCACACGGTCTTCCATGGCCACACTGACGCGCACGCCAGCGGCCTGGAGCGCGTCCACGAAGGTCTGCAACGCGTGCTGCCGCGGCTCGCTTAGCTGCGGGTCGACGATCTCGAACGCGTCGGCGCGTGTGTTGGTCGCGCGGCTCGCGCGCGTGACGTCGATGCCGATGACGCGCTCGGCCCAGGGCCGCAGCTGCGGAAGCGTACGGTCCTTGGCACCGTGGAATACGTCTCCGTAGCGGTGGCCCGAGATCTCGATCGCACCGGCGGCGTTCACAAAGAGCTTGGTGTCCTCGTAACCCCAGCCGTTCCAGCGCGTGGCGCTGGACGCGTAGAACAACGGCGGCGGCGGGGCCACTGGAGAAGGAGACGCAGCGGGGACACCGGCGATGTGGTCGACGATGCGGCGCATGCGCGCGACCGTCGCGGGCGTCACGGGCTCGTCGGGCGGCGTCATACTCGTGTAGATGGGAGAAGGAACGGGACAAAGGTCACGTGCGACTTGCGGGCCGGCTTGCTGAACTGCATGCGAGCAGCTCTGACGGTCCACAGAGACTCAGATTCAGATGGGCCGACTCAGGATGCTGTGGCAAGCAGTGATTGGCTGATAGGGCAATTCTGAGTCGCATGTAGCCATTTTGAATCAGAGTGATGGTTCACGGTCTCCTCTGGAGACCGTTACACTCGGTCGTGCGTCGCTTCCCGACACCCGCAGCTCCGATGATGGCGACGCCGTGGGCGGAAGACGAGGAGGACGAGACAACGAATAGTCCTTGGGACTGGGACCTGGTGGATGCGCTGGCGCGCGCGATTCTGGACGACGTCGAGGGTCTTCCTGCAGCTTCCAAGTCTTCGGCGGTCGCGTCCACCGCGACACTACGAGACGACGCCGAGGAAGAGCGGCTCATTGAGCAGCTCCACGCGCGCCTGCTCCCATCCAAAGATCTCGTTGTAGCTACCAAACCGCGCCAAACAACCCAACGCCCTCGTCCTGCAAAGCCATCGTCTGTGCGCCATCCTAAATTCGTCACGACGCCGGCGCCGGTGCAACCACGGCGCTCTATTTCCCCGGAGAAGATCGACCAGATGGTCGACCGGTTCCGTCTCCACGAGGCAAAGCGCTCACGGAAGCTCATGATGCTCAAGCACCAAACAACCGCAAGCTCTGTTACGTCGTCGGCATCGTCTGATCTCCTGAGTCCACGCTCGCGAGAGCTGACCCGCGACTTGCCCGGCTTCCAGCAGCGCCAAGCGATCGCGATGGCCAATAGAGAACGCGAGCTCCAGCGTCAACGCCTGCAGGCCAAACAGCAAGAGTGCCGAATGGGTGGGTCACTATTGGAGGCCGTTCGAACGCCCTGTATCTGTGGCTCTGCGAGTGGCAGTCGGGTGTTGAGGGACGCGCACTCGCCAGCGTGCACTCGTTTTATGGACGCGTGCGAGAAAATGAACGCTACGAGCGAGATCCAGCACAAGAAGCAGCACATGCGCCGCACGGTGGACGATATGATGCGGTTTCACGTAGACAGCAAGCGCAAGCAGGCCGAGATGGCCGAGATCCAACGCATGCGTGAGCAGCAGGAGGCGACGTTCGCGCCGCAGCTGAACCGAAACTCGATCAAGGTGCGTTGATACGAAACGCCTTGCAATATAGGGGTTGTGTCACACACATGGGCTTGACGATATAGATCTACGAGGAGATGGTAGCGAGGGGGCGTCTGGAAGAGCGACGATCGGGCCGCAACGCTGCTTCCCCATCACCTCCCCGACAGCCTGCGTTGGGTGCGAAATCCAAACTCGTGTTCTCGCATCCACGACGCCGATCGTCCATCACGTCGCGCGGATCCGTCAAACCGAAAGCCTCCATCTTCACTGGTCGTCGCCGTCCCAGCCACAGCTTGATCCCGAAGGCAGCGTCGTTCTCCGAGTCCCACTGGGCGAAGCGAACCGCGGCCCCTGCTCATACGGACACGCCGCCTGCGGCTCCACAGCCTCCTCCGTTTCTGGTGCCGTGGACGACCGTATTGTTTACCAACGTGACCTGCGATTTTATCCTGGCCAACTTTGACCAGCCAGCGTGGTTTCGTTGAAGGCGCATGTTTCACCAGGCGGCATATCTATTCTTTTTCTTCCATCACAATACATAAGTTAGTGCTTGCCATCCCCATCACCACTGCCGCCACCGCGTCGGATCTGGTCCTCCAGCTCCTTGGCTTTCGTCTTGATCCACCCAAAGGTCGCTGGCAGGCCGCGCGCTTGCTTGTCCATCTGCGCAAAGATGCGGCGGCACGAGTCCTCGTAGCGCTCGCTAAAGCCGTCGAGCCGCTTGGCCCAAAAGTTGTACATGGCCATGACCATGGCCTTGCTGTTGTCCACGCTCTTGCCCACAAACTCGTCTGCACGTTTAAACACAAAACACTTGCTAAGTTCCCGCGGAGGCCATGCAGTCAGGTGCTCCAAGACAAAACCACAACACTACGCACCAAACGTCATGACCGGTAGCACGGGCGGCAGCTGCGGTCGCTTGGGCATCGCGCCGAGCGGGCCTTTCTCCACGAGCGCCGAGCCGTCGTCGTCGGGACGCGCATGGGTATCGTCCCCGAGGTCTTCGACCAGATCATCGTCCTTGTCTTTGCCGTCTTGGTCAAGCTCACGTTGGACGCGCTTGTGCTCTTCCATGCGGCGCATGAGATCGTCCGGGTCGCTCTTGAGCACCATGACACCGAGCCCGCGCACGACCGGCAGCTTCCCGCTGCGCGCGAGCCGCGCTGGCGCGTACATCGACAGCCCAAAGCCGTACAGCGTAAAGTTGTCCGGGCGCGTCTTGCCTGCAATACGAAGGTTAGAGAGGGTCATACCTCGCATCCTCCGCGCGGGGGTTACGCACCGGCGCGCTCTTCGATCTCCTCAAGGAACTCATCCGAGCGCTGCGTCTGCACTTCCACGCCGCTGCAGCGTGGTGGCAGGCGCGCATCGGCCATGGCCCTGTCCATTTGGACACATCACAAAGTGAGCTCCTCGAATAAGAAAAACGAACGGCGATATATCTCGGGCGGTACGCACTTGCTGTAGACCGAAAGGCCGATGCAGAGTGTGCACGCGTTCGCTTCATCTTTGTTGCTGGGCGGCACGGCCGGCAGCGCATCGGGCGCGGCCCCACGCGGCGGCGGCAGCGGCGCCATCTCGTCTGTTTTGGTGAGGTCGACGATCCTGTTCGAATGCATGCGTGTGGTGAAAACGGGAGACGAGTTGGGTCTATGAACGCCTTTGATTGGCTGTAATGGGTCCATAGATTGCATATCATTGGCTAAATCCAAGACCCCGTAATAGTGACTCGATTCTCTCAGAGGCTGTCCTGTCGCGCATGGGCCTGTCGCCCATGCGCCTTTGGGACCCTAACGGCGGCGTCAAGCTCCATGTCGTCTCCCAGACGACAAGCCCACAGCGCCCAATCGGCTTCTTGATAGTCCGCATCGACAGTTCTTCTACTCCACAAGCCAATGATGATGTGTGAGGAAGGAGCGCCGCCGCGCGGCCAGTTCGTTCGTGCTCGGCTGGAAGCAACTGCGATGCCGCCCTCGCTTGTTGGTCTGCCGGACGCCGCCGCCGTGACACTCGCGACGTGGTTGGGCGTGCGCACCGTCGTCTGGAGCTGTCGTGACGCTCCTTGTCCACTCGTCGACGCGTTCCAACGAGCCACGAAGCTACGGCGGCCACCCGGCGCGACGCGCCGCGGAGTGGATCCAGGCCCACGCCTCTCGTGTCGGCGCTGTCACCGAGCAGGCGCGGGCTCAGACAATGCCACCCGTGGTACCGACTCAATTTGCCGTCGCCGACACGGAAGAACCGGACGCGGTGCTGCTACTCCCTATCCACCACCTCGTGCCCCGGCTCGCAGTGTCAGCGAACGAGTACACGGCGTGGCCCAACGATCGCCCCGGTGGGACGTGGTGGCCCAGTTGAGCGCGCTCGCACGGCGCGAGATCGCCCATTTGCGGGACCAACCATTGGATCGTTCGGCACTATCCAAGAGCCCACTGCCGCTTCAAGAGCTGGTGATCAAGCGGGCGAGGACGACCACGAACCAACTGAGCGACTTGCCGTGGCTAGGCGTGCTCCACCTTGAAGACACTAACGTCAAGTCGTTCCCGATCGCCGTGGGGATGTCCCGGTTGCAGTCGCTCGCGTTATTGACGACGCCGTATGGGCACCGACTGCTGCGTGACGTACCGTCGTTGGCTCACGTAGCCCTACTGACGTGGCTCGTTGGGCGTGGTCTGTGGGAGACGTGTCCACGCGCTGCTGTGAAAGCCCATGCGGACACACTGCGCGAGAACGCCGTGCTGGACAAGACGTTGTACGACTCGGTGTGGTGTTGGAAAGCACACCGTCGGGAGTGGTCGAGTCTGAAGCACCTCTGGTCGCTGCGCACAGACCGACACTCAGCCGCTCGTATCGCTCGACCACTTGCAGCTCGCGATGGCGCTCGGCGCGACGCATTGCCCCTCTCCGACACCTGACGCGGCTGCGGGAGTTGCGGCTCTCGAACGGATGGCTGTGTGACCTCGTGGGGTATCTGCCGTGCTTCGAGAAGCTCGTATGGGAGGACTTCTCGAGGGACTACAACGCTGGACGACAAAACGCGTGGCGAGTGGCCGGATGTCCACGACGGCAACGACGAGGCCAGTGTCCGACGCAACACCAACGGCGAGGGTGTCGGCGTGGCGGTGGGGTTACGACAGTTGGTGTTGCGTCGCAATTTGTTCGTCAATCTCCACTGTCCCGAAGTTTGTGCCATGTAAGCAGCGATGCCTCTTGGCTGCGTTACGCGCCCTCCTCATACCGGGAGCCGGCGCCTCCTCTGTCGATCTCTCAGGGCCAACACCGTTGGGGTCGCCACAACGAGATCTCGCACCTTGGCGCAGTTGAATTCGTCAACAAGATCTTTCTGCGACGTCTTCAGCCTTGCCTAGACCGTTAGACCATCGTTCTTCGTCTCGAACGGACGGCGGTCGAGAACTTGAGGACCGTAGCGAGTATGCCGCACTCCCGGCTCGGCGAGAGAGCATCATGGTCTGATTGACGGACCTCGCACAGTTGTCTGCGTCCTGTCGCAGCCGCCTCGGCTCTGCCACCCACTTGGAAGTATTCCGGCGAGGCTCGCCAGCGACAACCCACGACGACCCAACCACCATGCGAGTGCTACTGCGGCGCTGGTGGCGACGCGAGTGTGACGACGCGGCCGTCGACCTCGCGCCGCGCCCGTTAACGTTGCTGGATCTACCGGACGCGGCTGCTGAGGTGCTCGCAGCTTTTCTCGATCACGCGACGCGACGCCTCCTCGTGGTGGGGATCTCTCGGCACGCGCTGCCGCCGCTTGCGGAGGCCTTCCAGCGCCAGTTCCAGCTGCGTCTCCCGCCCGACGGGCCGCGCAATCAGCTTCTTCTACGACTGGTCCGGCGAGCCGCCGCTGAGACGCCCGGCCGGGGCGACCAAGCCACTGTGACACTGCCCACACAGGAGCACCCACTACGACTGCTCGCGACTCAGGTGGCGGTCGCTGACACTGTCCACGCCGCCGACCTCGTGTCGGTCGCGACCCACGTGCGCGGACTCGCGATCTCCTCGAACGAGTACACGGCCTGGCCCGAGCACGACTTCCAGTGGCATGTCCTCGGCCAGTTTGGCGCGCTGGCGACACTCCGGCTCGACCACGTGTGGGAGCGTCCGCTGGACCTCGCGGCGCTTTCGCGGTGTGTCCCACAGCTCCACGAGCTGGTGATCAAGCGCGCGAGATGTGTGACCAACGACCTGGGCGAGCTGCCGCTGCTGCGCGTGTTGCACGTGGAAGACACGACTATCGACTCGTTTGCGATCGCCGTGGGGCTACCGAGCCTACAGGAGCTGACGTTGATGCGACCGCGCGCGTACCTCCCACTGGAAGGAGTCGGCAGCGCGCCCTGCGGCCGGCGCGCACGGCGAAGCCACCAGCAGTCGTACGCGAGCGCCAGCGTGACCGCACACAAGTGACGCAGACGCACGCGAGGCGCGCGCCAGAACGCGCCGCGCGTACTGTAGGGCAGGTGCACGTGCGTGAGACGCGGGCACAGGCGCGCGAACGCGGGCATCGATTCAGCGAACGGACTCGCGAGCACGCGCAGACGGGGGAGCTGGTCGTGGAACCAGCGCGGCAGCGGCGCGGCCGCGGGCTGTACTGCGAAACCCCGCGCCAGGAAAAACAATTCCTCCAGCGTCTCGGCACACGCGAACGTCACGCTGCGGTCGCGCGCACGCTGGACCCAGGGAAGGACGCAGCACTCACACGCGAGCCGCTTGACGTGGCGCAGCTGTGCGATCGCCTCGAGCACGTACCGCGCATTCCCATTGTCGCGGACTTCGAGTGGTTCCACGCGCGCCAGCATCGCGCAAACGCTCGCGTCGTACGCGTCGATCACCAGGTCGCCGATCAACACAAGCCGCCGCAGTGCACCGTAGCGCGTGACCCGTTCGTCCGTCGGGTTGGCACCACGGAGTCGTGGTCCGGCGTCTCGACGACGGTACAGGGTCGAGCGGTGCGATACGCTGCACTGGCCGTCCACCAAGAGCACTCCCACACGAGCGTCTCGAGCCGCGGCAGGTATCCGACGAGGTCGCAGACATGCCCTTCCAAGAGGTGGAGCACGCGCAGCCGCGAGAGCCGCCGCAGTGGCACACAGTGCTGACACGTCCACGACACAACCAGCTGCAGGTCCTCGAGCAGCACGAGCGACGTAAACGGCAGCAGGTCGCTCTGTGAGTACGTTGCGAGCCGAATGGGCACCAAACAGATCCGCGGCGTGGAGGGTGTCAGCAACGGCAAAATGGGTCGCGCGGAGCATCAGCGAAACGATCGCGCCCGGGATTGCAGCTTCCGGTCGTGGGGCTTCCGTTGGTCCTGTGGAGAAGCTTGAGCGACGCTACTGCTGCTGCGGTTGATGCGCTTGTTGAGAGCCTTTGGCTGGTATGTTTCGGTTGATAAGACGTTCCAACAGCTCGCTTCGTGGCGCGTTGGATGAAAGACGTAGCTGGAAGCGGCGCCGGAACGCGTCGGCGGGTTGCACGAGCGCGTCGCGACAGCGTAAACCGTACCGCAGCGGGCGCGGCGGCGGGGTCGAGCAGCGTCCGCGCCGGCTTGGGGTTGGACCGGATCAGAGGGTACCGCCACATCGACAAGCCTTCCGGGAGCTCGATCACGTTCACGGTCGTACGCTCAATGTGCAGCACGCGGAGCAACGGCGGGGCGAGCCGTCAGTGCGTGCGGACGATCTTTTAATTGCGGGCACCGCGTGGAAAGCAGCGAGAGATCTAACGGACGGAACCACGCGTGGTTGCGCACACGAGCCGCTCGAGCGAGCCACACTGCTGGATAATCTTCCATCGCAACGGTCCACTCGCGTCGCGGGTCCGCGTTCGACGAGACCACGAGATCGCACATGAGCACACAGACAGGCAGCAAGGTGGCGACGTGGGCCGTGTCGGCCACGGCAACACTAAGGTCGGTCAGCAGTGACCGGAGTGGCCGCCGCGGCCGTGCGTGGGGATCTGGACTTGATGCGATGGCTCGTCGGGCGGCGACCGCGTCGGGAAAGTGTCGGCGAGCGGCAGCAGCGCCTCACGAGAGACGCCCACGGCGGCCGCGTGGTTGGGCAGCGTCGGGCAACGTCGGAGATGGACGGAAGACAGTGTCGCTGTCGCTGGAGCCCACCACGCGCGCAGGCGACCACTGCTTGTACCTGATGGTCGTGACAGTGGCATGGGATCGTGCTTGTCACTCACATGGGGCTGTACCTACCGACGGGTGACGTCTCGGTTGCACCGGTCGGAAACGCTTATGAGGTCGCCCTTTTGCGCGGCCCGGTCTTATAAGCCCACGGCGCTCGAAGGCCCAGGGAGCCAAACACACGCATATAGGGTTCATGGACTTGTCGTCCACAACCACGCGGCGTTGGCAGCGCGTCGGCGCGCTCAGACAGTCGATCGTCGGGTGGAAGATGCGCCGCAGCGACGACAGCGCTTCCCCAGGCCGGCGTCGTACACACCACAAGCCTCTCGCAGTCGTATTGGCGCGCCCGCGTCACGCCACGCAGTCGACGCAGCCTCGGGCGCCGCGTGCGCCACAAGGCGCAGTGCGTATTACAATGCCGTAGAAATCCAGCACATGCAAACGACACGCGACGATCGCGCGCACGCTTTCCCCACGGCAGGCAACAGCCTGTCCACGCGAGCCGCTGGAGATGACGGAGCTACGCGATCACCTTCGAGCACGTACTGGGGAGGTATGCGTGCTAGGGACGAGCTCCTGGACGCAGGGCCCGCGGAGGTGCCACCAATGGAGAGAATGTGGCCAACCACGTTTGTAACGGGTTACGATCTTGCAACGTGGAAGTTAGAAAGCATGCTGGGTGGTGTTCACCCACATGAATCAGGGTGAAACTTTGGCTCTCCTCGGAGCTGCCACTGTTCCTCGCACACATCCTTCTCCGACAAGAACCACAGTGGCGGAACGGAGGCGATCGTGATGGACACAGGCGCCAACACCACGGGCGCGGCTGCAGCCGCAGCAGCATCACGAGGTACGTCGACGCGGGGCCGCAGCGTTTTCTCCGCCAAGGCCCACAGTAATGAAGCTATGGCAACTGCAATCGCCGCCGCGAAGTCCGCGCTCTTCCAGGCTGTGGATCGGGGGGATGTCGACGCCGTCAAACAGTGTCTTCGCGACGGCACAGTTGATGTGAATGCTCAAGACGCCGACGGACGGACACCACTGATGCGAGCGGCAAAGCTAACGAACCACGACCACGCTCTGGAGATCATCGCGAAGCTCATTGAAGGGAAAGCGGATGTGGACGCGGTGGACGGAAATCAGTGCACGGCACTCATCTTCGCGAGTCAATACGGCCACACATCAGTGGTGAAAGAACTGCTGGTTGCTGGTGCAAACGCTGACCAGGCCGCGACCGACGGGACGACGGCGCTCAGGAATGCACTTCTGGTCCCTGGAACCCACTTCGACCCTCCCGACCAGGATGGATGGTCGCCCTTGATGCGAGCGAGTTTGGACGGCCGGCTGGCGACTGTAGAAGCACTGCTGACAACCGGATCGAGCGTCCACCAGGGTAACGTGAAGACGGGGGAAACAGCACTCATGTGCGCGAGTACGAACGGACACGTGGCTGTCGTGTCGAAGCTCCTTGAAGGTGGGGCCTTTGCAAATCATTCCAATCCCAAGACTGGCGACACGCCGCTCATTTGCGCGAGCTCAAACGGCCACCGAGCAGTTGTTCAGATCCTACTCGCCGCCGGTGCCCACCGCGACGCTGCAAACCGCAAAAACGAGACGCCAGTCTCTATCGCTGTCAGGCACGATCGCGTTGCAGTCGTCTGCGCATTGGTGCGCCATGGTGTGGATCCTGTGGGCATCTCGTTCAACGGCCAGCCACTTTTACACCGAGCTATCGCTGCTGGTACGGAATGTTTCGATGATGTCAAGTACTTGTTGGCACGGCGAGACGTCGAGGTGAATGGCATCGATGGCAACGGCGACTCAGCGCTTCGTGTTGCGATTGCATGTGGCGACATTGTCATGGTGCGCCTGCTGTTGGCACACGGCGCCTGCGTGGATGGTACGAGTCTCAGCTTGGCAACCGAGAACGTACGTGACGAGTTACTTCGGCACAATAAGGACAGCTTTTACAACGCGGTCGTGAGCGCTTCCAGGACGCG
This sequence comes from Pythium biforme, assembly GCA_023337735.1. Lineage (NCBI taxonomy): Eukaryota > Oomycota > Peronosporomycetes > Pythiales > Pythiaceae > Pythium > Pythium biforme. Next base: position 13,500 of record JAADXJ010000806.1, read on the forward strand.
ACCGATGAAAGCAATCCAAGCCATCGTGCCGTTGGTGACGACAGTGGGTGACGTCCAGCGGCTGCTCGACCTCGCCGTCCAATTCAAACTGACACCAGAGAAGATCGTGAACCTACTTCACGCCGCGTTCGACCATATCCTGCACTTGAAATTGGTGCTGGATACGGATGAATGTGTAGCATTCCTACAGCTAGTGTGCGCCGTGAACCGTGGATGGATCGACGAAGCGACTGTGGCCAAGTACAAATTGCTGGCCAACCGAATTCATGCCCGAGGCGACCTCCCTGCGCTTGTGGCTGGAAACACACAGCGAATCACGCAGGTCGAAGAGCGAGTGCGCCAACTCGAACTCGATCGCGACGAATTGCGCGAACTCATGGCAGAAAATCGGAACATGATCCAGATGCTCGTGGCTCATATCGCGAATGGCCAGCGACAGTGTCTGCTCTTACTTGACGAGCTCGCGCACCGAACGGGGGCGCTCGGTCAGATTCTCTACAACCGGATCGAGCGGATCGAGGACAACCTCGGCCAAGTCACGTGGGGTCTCCAAGTGTTCCATCGCGAGTACGTGGACCGACTCGAGCAGGAGCAGCGCGTGAAGCGGATCAAGACTGTGGTCGGGCTCGTCGCGTCGCTCGCCGGGCCGGTCGCCAAAGAGATCTCTCATCTTGCGGTGGATATCGTCCAGGCAGTCGATGCGTTACCACACACACTGAATCTGCCGGGCAACATCACGGATCCATTGGAGAGACTTGAGAAGGCCGTCCAGGAACTGGTCAGCATCACAGCCCGTGAATCAAACGTCGGCGAAATCGAGCCCGAGGCGGAGCCA
>JAADXJ010000807.1:0-14334 GCA_023337735.1 Pythium biforme
AAACAGAAGAGCAAGCAACGTGGGAACGCGAGCGCAGTATCCGCCATGTTGCGCATTGGAAGGAACTCGTGGCTGACTTTAAGAATCGCCAATGAGAACTCAAATCGGGGAGGGTGTGAAGACGCATAGCACATGCGCATACCCCAGCGACTGTGCCGCAAGTACCGTGGGTACCCAGCGCTGTAGGGATATTCAAAAGAAAACCAGAAACAACCCACCGGAGTAGGGACATGCATATGCTCAAAGAAACGTAGGACACAAAGATGAGAAAGACGTAGGACACTAAGGGCTCCCCAGCATGGGGCCCGAGCGGCCTCGAGCAGTTCTCGGGTCCGCTCCATTCTCATTCCAAAAAATACCAACAGCCAACAACTTCAACCAGTAACCTCCGTAACCCTCGTAACCTTCGTACCCCAAATCCTTACACGCCCTACAAAACGCGGTCGTCCGACTGTCGCAATGGCGCCTCATCCCCTGCCGATAGCAACACGTTGTGCGTCGTGCTGGAGCCCGCCGCAAGCGGACAATCCACAGACCCCGGAACCACCCAGCCCACCCTTGCGCACAGCACCAATATCTAAACACGCGATCCCTTCGCCGACGACGCGCGCCGGCAGCGACGAGAAGGGCGACGACGGTGTGATTGCTTCAGACAGCAATGAATTCGTCCAAACCATATCGCCACACGCGTCTGTGCACCAACCAACCGATTTGTCGGTGCTGGAGACATGTGCGTGCTATTTCAGTAGGCGATGACAGTGATCATGGTTTGTCGCTCTGACTCGTGCTACCGGAAAATGCGATCAGACCTTTCTGTCCACGCTCACATTCTCTCTGCTGAAGCTTACGATATTTGTACGTGGCGGTTTGGTATGGTCAATTGTGTTTGGTGACTATCGCCACATTCTCGTGACCAACAGTACTGCGAAACGAAAACGAATTGACCACGTTCGAGGCCGCTGCCCCCGCGCTGGAATTGCTGTGCGTCGATTGCTTCGTGGAAAAAATTCTGGAAACTGGAGCGAAAGGGAACACAAGCTGAGCAACTTTGACAGCGCGCGGTGGTTAGCGCCCGAGGTTTTTTGTGTGGCACCACGGACTACGATCACGCGAGCGACATGAACACGTTTGGTGTGCAACTGTGGGAGCTGGTTACCCATATGAAGAGGTTCGTGATTCGACTGGAAAAGCTATTGCAGAGACAGCATTGATGGAACTGGTTGCACGTGGTGCATTGCGACCTTTGCCGTCGACTTCATGATTGTGGATCCGAATAGCCACCCAGTTGGAGTCCAGTTGGCAGTGAGCGTTCTTTCCCTCCTGTCATCCGACAGACTGTACCTGACAGCCCAACACCGTCAAGATTCTGTAGCTGCAACGCAACAACTTGCAGCAAGAAGAAATCGACCGTTGGGTTTTAACCATGTGCCTCACGGTCGTGCACATACCGTTACGTGAACCACTTCGATCAGGATAGAAACACAGGGCAGATCTTGGCGTACGCTACTGTTCCACACATCCATTTCGTTCATTCCGCGGGGCTAGGTCGCTAGAAACCTCGCCGACTTCGCGAACGTGCGCAACTTGAAGGCGATTTCCATGGCTTTCGGTCGCTCTTTCGGCTCGGACTCGAGACATCGTCCCGCCAGCTCGCGGATTTCTTGCGGACAACTCTCTTTGAAACGTGGACGGGCGGTGTCCATCAGCACGGCCTGCAGGGTCGCGACGTCTGCCTGGTGGAGCTCTTCGTACGGCAGTGTGTGCGTATCTAGCTCCGAGAACACGACGCCGAGCGAGTAGATGTCGCACATCTCGTCGTAGTTTCCTTCGCCAGCTAGCACCTCGGGCGCGAGCCAACGCCCCGTACCGACACCGGCGGTCATAGTCGCGTTCTCCGACTGGAAACGCGACGCCCCGAAATCCGACAACTTGGCCTTCATCTCGTCGCTCAACAGAATATTCTTGGATTTGAGGTCGCGGTGCACGAGCACCGGTGTGAACGAGTGGACGTACACGAGCGCCTCGGTGATATCAATCGCGATCTGAAGTTTCATCGCGTTCCACTCGGTATGCGTCTCCTCATCTCTCGTGGCATCCAAGTACTCGCGCAAATCGCCGTTCGGCATGTACTCGAAAAGCGCCTGCAAGTTGCTCTCGACGGTCCACGCGGCACCCACAAACTGTACGATGGACGGATGCTCGAGCTGTGCGTTGAGCTTGATCTCCGCGACGAAATCCTGGGTTCTCTTGTGGTTGTTTGGACCTTTCACGAGCCGCTTGGACGCGAGCAGCCGCGTTTCGCGGTAGTTGACGAGCCACACGACACCAAACGCGCCGGAACCGATCTGCTGGAGGTCTTCAATGTCCTCAAAGCGCAGCTGGCACGCGAGCAGCTTCTCGTCGGCCCACAGCGACCGGGAAGATGCGTTGGCGGCCTTGGGCGTCGCGATGGACGAAGGTAGCTTCATCATTGCGACGGCATCGCCCTTGCCTTCGTCCAACGTGACAAAGTCCGCGAGGCGATTCGAGTCCGGCCCGCTTATGGAGGCGGTCTTGTTGGTCGAATCGTTGAATGCATCGAGCTGCTTCGTCTGGGCCTTTTGCCGTCGGCGATACCAAAACGAGACGCACAGTGCGCTCATGACGGCCGCCGCGGCCACGAACACGAGGATTGTCAAGGATGAGATCGCCGACGCCGACGTCGCTTTATCAATTGTGGTGGCGGTGTCTTGGGACGGGTCCGTCACGCACACCACGAGCGCCTTGAGCAGTTTCTTGCTGGTCTCGTCACACGTTGGGTCGTGCTGGAACCCGCTGATGGATAAAGACGGCAATCGAGCGAGGAACGCGTACTGTGTGGGCGTGAAGGTTGCGTTCAGGAGCGGGTTTCTGGCTACGTCGCTGTAAAATATCAACGCATCCAAAGTCAGGGACCGTTCACTTCAGTGGAAACGCCGTGATCGGCTTTGGCCGCGTACAGGGTTGTGAGGCTGGTCCACAAGAAGACATTTGCGGGAATAGCGTCGAGTTTGTTCCCGCTCAAGTCACTGGTGAAGGAAACAAAACACAGCGAGCGTGAGTGTGACCAGAGCCAGATCGATGGCAGGGCATTCGTCGGCACATACAGCGATTGCAGTTTTGGGAATGTCGCGTCAAAACTCTTCAAACTGTTGCTCGCGAGTTTCCTGGGCGCGCATCCAAGATAATGAGATTCTGCACTCCCCAAAACAAGGAATTCGCGCACCAGAACGTACAAGTGCCGGAGAGGCTCCGTGCTGTACTCCCTCGGAAAAGCCGTGAGCGCATTGTACGACAAATCCCTACAAAAAATAAAAATATAACGTCAGAACTCCCTGGTACAACTACGTAGTAGTCACGAGCACCGCTGCTAGAAGCAGATGCTCACAATGAGGTCAGCGTCTTCAGCTCAGCGACATCCACGGGCAGCGTCGCCAGCAGCGAGTTGCGTATGCTCAGTGACTCGAGCCGTGATGGCGTTTGTGTGATGCGCACCGATGGGTTGGTGGCTGCGGCCATGTTGAGATGCGCGAGTGTGAGATTCGTGATGTTGCCGCCGGAGAGCGAGAGCGCGACACGCACGTCCACGGTCGTTCCGTGTTGATCGCCGTTTTCAACAGCAGAACCACCGACGATCGTGCTGAACGCATAATACCAATAGACTCGTGAGCTCTTGACCTCCTACTTGATCAAAAACACAAGGCTCCACGTACACGTATTGGATACGATCGGGCATTGCCATTGCGCCGATCGAATCGATAAACTGGTCATTCTGGCGCAGTTTCCCGTAGCTCCAGTCGCTTGCGTTGGTGCTCATCGAGGGCGTCACGAAAAACGTGAACGCGTCCAGTTGCGTGGTCTCGACCCACGGGAGGCACTGGTACAGGCACTTGTCGTCGGCCTCCAGCAGTGGACACCCGGCCATGACCGACGACGCGTTCGCGACCACACAGGCATCCGAGCCGGCGCTATACGCGATACAAGCGGCCGTGCCTTCGCTGTTGCAGACGCGCGGGCAGCTCGCGGCGCCGGCCAGGAGCTGGCGCTCCAACAAACACACCGACGTCGAGGACGCCGTCATTTCCACAGCGCTTGCCGTGTAGTAGGCAGCGAGCCAAGCCAGCGCAGCAGCCGTGCCAGGCCGCTGAAGGTGCCTGGTGATCTGAGACCGTGGACGCTCGCGCTGGTGCATTGTCCGCTTTGGTGTGGAAATGAAACACGTCTTGTACTGTATTGTGCTGGGGGAGGCGGGTCTCATTTTGAGACACAAGATCTTGGACAAAACATTGGAGCCAGTCCAGCAGCCGTCGTGAGTTCATGCGGCGTAATGACTCATATCAGGGAGCTGTCCGACGAAAGATGGTCGGATTATGTACACATACCCATCGTGACGATTGTCGCCACCCATCGACGTCCCACGGGCCAGCGATTGACACGAGCTCGCATAGGATGTGAGCCACACTGTGTGGCAAATGACTGTACAGTACACTGACTGCATCAGGACGGTGAGATGATAAGTGACGTTTGAGTAGTTTACACGGAGGTTCTCACAGTCCTTCCAACTTCTTGGCGAACGTGCGCAGCGTGAACGCGACCTCCATCGCGCTGGGTCGTTGCGTCGGATCCAAAGCCAGGCATTTGTCGGCCAGCTCACGAATCTCGTGCGGACACGACTCTCTGAAGCGGGGCCGAGCTTGCCCAGACAACACCAATTGCAGCGTTGCAACGTCGGCCTGGCGCAGCTCTTCGTAGGGCATCGCGTGGGTATCGAGCTCGGACAGCACGACACCAAACGAGTAGATGTCGCACATCTGGTCGTAGTCGTGGCCGGCGAGCACTTCTGGCGCGAGCCACTTGCCCGTGCCCACGCCCGAAGTCATCGTCGCGTTTTCCGACGCGAACCGCGAGACGCCAAAGTCGCTCAGCTTGGCCTTCATGTCGGCGTTCAAGAGCACATTCTTGGACTTAAGATCGCGGTGCACGAGCGGCGGCGTGAACGAATGCACGTACACGAGCGCCTCGGTGATCTCAATGGCGATCTGAACCTTCAACGGCCACCACTCGGTGTGGGAAGCCGCCCCGCGTGTTGCATCGAGATACCCGCGCAAGTCGCCGTTTGCCATGTACTCAAACAGCGCCTGCAAGTCACTCTCGACAGTCCAAGCGGCGCCAACAAACTGCACGATCGATGGGTGCTCGAGCTGCGCGTTGAGCTTGATTTCGGCGACAAAATCTTGGGTTTTCTTGCGGTTCACGGTGTCGCGCACAAGCCGCTTGGACGCCAGCTGCCGCGACTGGCGGTAGTTGACAAGCCACACGACCGCGAATGCGCCCACGCCGATTTGGCGCACGTCTTCAATGTCTTCGTAGCGAAGTTGGCACGCGAGCAAGTCCTCGTCCAACCACAACGAGCCAGTCGAGGGTAGACCCTTCTTCCCTTCATTACTTGAGCTATTGGCCTCATTCAGGCGGATGAACGCGTCCTCACTCTCCCCGTGCGAGTGGGGGCCCGTGGTATGCTTTGTCGACACGCGGAGCTCGCCATTTCGCTTGGCGTGATACTTCTTGCGCTTGTAGTACCACAACGAGAACGCGGCGATCAATAGAATGGCCGTCGCGACGATGGGGCCTACGATGTACCACGTCAACGACGACTTGCTGAGCACGAGGAGATCTTCCGAGTCCAAGACGCAGACCACGTGGGCGCGCAGGAGCTGCTGGTCCTCTGGTTTGCATACGAGTTCCGCACTGAATCCGCTGATGGAGAGCGCTGTGAGGTTGTTGAGGAACCAATACTGGGCATTCGTGAATGTGGAGCTCACGAGCGGGTTCCCAGCCACATCACTGCCACACAGATAGACCGAATGAGTAGGACAGTATAAAGAAGACCTGGCTGCCCAGAAGCGACGTACAGTGACTTGAGTTTGGAGAACCGGAACACGTTCGACGGGATTTCGGCAAGCTGGTTGTTGCTCAGATCGCTGGGGCAGTGCGCACACATCGCGTTAGCTCACGAGTTATGAGCCGTCGGCAGTGTTCCCACGTACAGTGTGTGAAGGGCTGGGTAGACGGCGTCAAACGTCGTGAGATTGTTGTTCGACAGGTTCCTATGGCAATGACGTCGGCGCCGTGAGTTGCGGGCCCCTTTTGTCGCTACACCAAGAGGAGAATAGAGACTCACAGATACTGCAACGACTCCATGCTGTGGTTTTTCGAGAATGCCACAAACTCGTTTCGTGACAGGTCCCTGCACCCGACACAACAACAACACTTCGTCAGGAATGGACACCCGAATGAAGTCCGAGATAACGTACATGGCCCTCAATGCTGTCAGTGACGTCGTGTCCACGGGCAGCGTCGAGAGTTCACAGTTGAGTATGCTCAGCGCCTGGAGCCGCGGCGGCGACTGCACGACGCGTACCGATGGTGTGAGGATCGGGGTCATCTTGAGGTTCGCGAGCGTGAGGTTGGTCACACTCGCGCCGGAGAGCGAAAGCGCGACGCGCATGTCGAGCGCGCCTCGCCTCGCAGCCCCATATACCCACTGGCCACCAACAAACGTCCTGATACAACAGAACCGTGAGTTTGCAGGAAAAGAGGCCTTCAATCCCACCAAAACCTACACATATTGGACGCGCTCGGGCACGTCCACGGCGCCGATCGCGCGCACAAACCGCTGGTTCTGCCACAGCGAGCCGCGCGCCCACTCGCCCGCGTTCGCGCTCGCTGCGGGCGCGACGTAGAACGTGAACGCGTCGCTTTGGGAAGTCTCGGTCCACGGGAGACACTGGTAGTCACACCCGTCGTTGTACTCGACCAGCGCGCATCCGTCTGTGGACGACGACGCGTTGCCCGGTGCGCACACGCTGGTGCCGGAACTGAACGCGATGCACGCGGCCGTGCGTTCGGCGCTGCAGGGCGCGCAGTTCGCGGCGCCGGCCATGAGCTGCTGGCTGATCGGGCACGCGGGCGCAACCAGCGTCGTGGCGTTGGTTGTCTCCAAGGCCGTCGCTTCTCGGCCCAACGCGAGTAGCTCCAGCAGTGCAAGCGACGCGACTAGCGAGATACGCAGACACTGTCGCCCGCAGGCCAACGCGGAAGAGGATCGTCGTCGCATGGTGGTGCGCTGGGTCGTGTCGATGGCGCTCGTGTCAGTCGATCCTTCTCGGTTCTCGGAGCGGCGTCCGAGCGTCCCTCGGTCAGTCCGTTGTGGAGTTGTGAGTCACGGCGTGGGACCCAATGAGTCCCAGGGTCCGACCCTTAGGAAGCGATTACGCCCGCCGCATGGCTCCTCCATGCACGCACTGCCACCCAAACCCTCTATTTAATGACCTTTCTAATGGATGCACATTTAGTGACATATAATGGGTACACCTCAGATCTGGATCGTTCGCAGGCACGGTCCGTGGCCGGCAGCGTCTCGCGCTGTTCGCTCTCCTGGATGCGCGTACCGACCGATCTCTTCCAATCGCATTTCTTGGCGCTTCTTTGGGGCATCGGTTTCCACAGCGCCGGGAGGCTAAACGGCACGGCCAGCGAGTGCCAGGTCGCACCGCCAATCATGGCGTGGTGGCGCACGGCCGAGAAGAACACGAGGTGCGTGACCAGCTTCTCAAGATGCGTCTTTGTGACCAGCGACGTCGAAAATCCTTCAAGTGACAAACACTCGCACAGGCTTGCGCGTATTTCTGGAGCTCGACGTCGCCGGCCACAGCAGCTCACGCATGGGATGCACAGGCGCCATCGTGTGCAGCAGCTCGACGCGGATCGATTGGGATCGTGGTCGCGTGCGTGTCGCGTCCACGGACTCCAGCGGCGAGTATGAGATCCCTGTATCCGGAAAGTTGGTCTCGATGGGCAGCATATTTTGCCGCTGGCGGTTGTAGCAGAAGAAGCCCAGTACGTTGGGCACATAGTACTCGGAAATCCTCAATAGATAGATAACGTTAGAAAGATCCCGCCAGTCAGCTTTTCGAGCCGCCAAGGCGGCCCATCGAAGCCTCGATCCATCCATATAAGGCTCAGCAATGACGAGGTTTGCTCGTTCTCCCCATCCGACGAGCGGCATTCTCGTCAAAACAGCAGATCAGCTCTAGTGTCAAGGTCTTCATATTCGGCCTCAATCCACGCCACCGCACAGATCTCTATTACAATACTCAACGATTACAATACTCAAACTCGCGTCCACGTCCACCGACTGGTAATAGACATTGCTGGCTCCGTGCACGCGCAGCCTCGTGTGACGTTTGTGTGGCGAACGTAACGTTGCACTCGCCGACTGGCCGGCGCAGATGGTTGGTCCACCACCTCTTGTGGTCGAATCTGTCGTCTCGACTGGCGTGACCCAACAGGTTACGTCGAATAGAACAGTACACCGCACAGCACACCGCTGTCCAGAGTTGGTCACGACGCCAGTAGAAATCGCCATCACCACCTCAATGATCATGCTCTTTGAGGCCGCTTGAAGATGGAAGCGACGTTTCGATCTGATCCCCACTGGACTTGGCGATCAGCTCACCACTGAACCATTCTAACATGAGACCTGTGTAAATGAATACTTGGAATCAACATTACACCCGAAGCGACAATCATGCTGTGAAAAAAACCTGCTATCCATGATACGTAGTACCCTGAAATGCGGGTAGGTATATCAATTGTCACAGGCATTGTTTCGTGGGTCACAGCTGCCCATCCCTGCGGCTGTCTCTGCATCTCGAGCATATATGCGTTGTCAGAGGTCACGCACCCAGCAGCTCCAGTTCGAGCGGATCAGCAACGATGGGACCGCCGCGTCTTCCTCCACCCTCGGCCTCATGTACACTCACTCTACTAAAACCGACCACGGGCTAGCGCGGCGCTGTCTTGCGAAGGACACTTCGCTTCTGGCCCATGCGACTGGCACCCAGTATGCTGGCGCTCGCGACGCTGGCGCTGTCCGCATCCGCCGTGTCCGCAGACGATGCCAGTGACACTACATGCGTCACAAAGACGCTGACGACCGACTGCGCGCGCTGTAGCTCTCGAAGCAACACGCTCGCGTGCGTGCTGGTCGAGACAACCGGCTCGGACGCGGCCTGCGCGGGCATCGAGCCGCTGGGCGCGTGTCCCGTGGCCGACTACGGCTGCCGCGCCGCGTGCTTCTCGCTCGCGCCGCCGACCGCGCGAATAAACACCACGACGGAATTCGCGTTCTTCGTGCCGTTTGGCGAGTGGCAGAGCGAGCAGGAGCGCCAGTCGCGTAAGAACGCGACCGCGTGGTGGCAAAAGCAAGTCGACGCGCTGCCTGTGAGCAATGCCACGGTGCCGCACCTGCTGAACGACTACCTCACGACGATCGGCGCGCTCAAGCTCTCGCCCCAGGTCCGCTCCATGTACGTGGCGCCGACATGATTCGGTCAGTTTGGAGTGTCAAAGGTCTCACTATTTTCTGTCTCGCAGAAGCATTGCCGGTGGATACAGCAGCGACGTCGGTGTCAAGGGCAAAGTAGCCAATGTCTCGCTCCTGAGCAGCGCCTTCGCGAGCGCGTCCAACGTGACGTCTGTGTCGATTGCGCACCTGAATGTCGCGAATACGACACCCGACATGGTCAGTCTCTTGCCCGGGAAGCTGCGGCGACTACGGCTCGTCAACTGCCTGCTGGAAAGCGTCCCCAGCGAGCTCGCCCAACTCGCCTCGCTGGAGTCACTGTGCGTCACCATGGACCATCTTCTCTACCGTTTTCTTTACTCTCAAACTAACTGATGTTCGCAAACGTCACAGGAATCTGTCGATGAACTTCTTGGCAACCGTGCTGCCAACTGTCAGTCTTCCCGCGCTCAAGTCGCTGGATCTGTCCAGAAACAATCTCACGAACTTCGATGCGGCCGGGCTTCTAAATCTCGAGACGCTGTACGTACGGCGTTAGTCTTTGATACCGTAATCTTCCGTGCTGACTTACCTATTGTGTTGCTTAGGAACCTACAAGACAACTACCTTGATGCGATCCCGAGCAGTGTCTACACTCTACCAGCGCTGAAGACGCTTCGAATCGCGCGTAATCCACTCGTTCGTGGCGTGCTCACACCGGACCAGTACACGTTCCTGACTCAACTGTCGACATTCCAAATCGATGCGTTCCAGCAATCCGTAAACTGCGCGACCGGCGAGAAGAGAACGTTCCCAAGCAGCACCATGACTGTCTGCGTGACGCCCGACATCAGCAGCATCCCAGAGAATGAGGAGAACGGTACCAAGACTGTGGTTATCGTTGCCGTCGTCGGCGGTGTGTTCGCGGCATTGATGGCCGCGTCGCTCGTGTGGAGAAAGCTATGTAGGCCAAGCAAAACCAAGAAGCCGACCTCGGTCTCCAGCGGGCTCGGCGCCGAATTTGTCAAGCACGAGTCCGAAGGCAGCGACTCGAGCGGCGGGGATTTCATCGCGTGTGGAAGCAGCGAGCACAAAGCGATCCTCGCGGTCGTCAAGCCCACGCCAGACCACTCGACCACGACGAGTGCTACCCATTCGATCGGCAGCTCGCCCGCAGAAACGATGGGTCTACTCCATCACTCCAACAGCTCGGACGAGGTCATGCTCAGCCACCACAGCTCTTCCAGCAGCGGCTTCGTCAGCTCCAACGGGAGCAGCATGGGCACCGCACGCGGCGGTCGCAGCTCACCGCTGACACGAACGATTGTGATCTCACGCCCGCTGGAGCGCAACAATCTTTCTGGACTGTCGATCTGGAACGATGGCGAGCTCAACGCGTACCTTCTCAAGTACGAAGACATCGAAGACGTCCGGCTCATCGGCAGCGGTGGCCACGGTGTCGTGTGGCTGGTCAACTACCGCCAGACAAGGCGGCTCGCGTCGAAGCGGCTCGTACGGGACCAGCTCACGCGCCAGAAGACCTTTGACTTTGTTGCAGAGATCAAGCTCGTCGCACAGCTGCACCACGCGAGCATCGTCGAGTTTGTCGGCGTGGCCTGGACCGTCGAGTCGGATCTGCAGGCGCTGTTCGAGTACATGCCCAATGGCGACTTGCGTACGTACCTGGAACACACGACGCCCGACGGTACTACTGGGCGCAAGCGTACACTGGGCAGTGCCAAGGACGACGTCACCGACGGCGATGATGGTGCCTCGTCGTCCGTTGTGCTCTCGTGGATCCACGACAAGTGGCAGTTCGCGCTGAGCATCAGCGAGGCGCTCGTGTACGTGCATTCGTTCCTGCCGCCGCTCGTGCACCGCGACCTCAAGTCACGGAACGTTTTGCTGGGCGCCGACATGAAGGCCAAGCTCAGCGACTTTGGCGTCTCGCGGTTCGCGTCCGAGAACGGCACAATGAGCACGAACGTCGGCACGGGCAAGTGGATCGCGCCCGAGGTCATTGCTGGCAGCAAGAGCTACGACGCGTCCTGCGACATCTACGCGTTTGGCGTAGTGCTCTCAGAACTCGACACGCACAAGCTGCCGTACGACGGCGTCGTGGGCGACCACGGCGGGCGACTGCCGGAGATCGCGCTCATGCAGCGCATCGCTGCGAACAAGCTCAAGCCATCGTTCTCGCCGGCCTGTCCGCGTGATATCCACGAGCTCGCGATGCGGTGCCTAAGCTTTGAGCCGGCGGAGCGACCTTCAGCGGTCAACGTGGCGTTCGACTTGCGCACGTTTGCGCGGAAGCACGGCTTTTATGACGTCGAGCAGCTATAACTTATTGAAACCAAAACAGGCAAACAAAACACTGCAAGACTGTCACGAAACGGCGCTTGTATCACATCGCTGATCTACACTGTACTCCCGACGGATACCTCCCACCCCACCAGCCACCTCCGACGCCCCCTCCGACTCGTACCACAGCCAACCACGACAGCGGAGCCGACAGTGTTTCTCACGTGTCTAGCATCCTAAGATACCGTAGTAAAATGAAAACACATGGAAAGAACCAGAAACACGGTCCGGACCGCATAATGACGGCATTACAGGGACGGTACCGTGTGTACTACCCAATCTGTGCTGTTCCGTCTTGAAGTGTCAGTCCAGACGGCGTAGTTTCATGGCTGAGATATCAGTGCTTACATCATCACAGTACAAGGCGTTGCCTGTGATCTCCTGGCGGGTCCTTCGCCACGGAATCTCCAACAGGGGTTGAAGTGCATTGTGAGTTGAAGCAGGTGGCACAGCTCTTAGGGGGGCATCGGGCAGCTCTCTCCGTAAAACAGACGTCTCTTTCGATAGAATCTCAAATATAGCCGGAAAGCGTCAGACCAACATGTCCATCATATCGTTTTAAAACGGGATTGTATTTTCACAGGTCATAAGAGTCGGCTAGCGAGCGGGTGCGGCTCAAAATCAGCAAAGTATGATTTATGGAAGGTTCGGACAGTCGGGTCCATCCTTCGCCGTCTTGGGCTCTGTTCGAACCGGGACTCGCGACGGGCGTCGCCTCCGCCGTCGTACGATGCTGTCGCCACGAGCCGCTGCGCGTGAGAGCGTCCGCACAGACACAGACGGGGGTCACGAGGCACCTAACCAGTCACCTGAATCATCTACCGCATCGCCAGCGGCGTCTCCGTTGAGTTCCGCTGTCTCCGACACCGCGGAGCTACCCGACGGCGACGAAGAGCTACACGCGCTAGTCGTTGCGCGCCCACACGACGACCGCGTGCGCGACAAGCAGCAGCGCGAACGCGAGCGCAAGCGCCGCGCGCGGCTCGAACAAAAGGTACGATGCCCTAGTGGAAACAGCCAAATACAATACCGGTATACCCAACAGACGGAATGCGTGTCCTCCCAGACCAAGCTACATCGCATGGGCGAACAGGTCGCCGTGCTCGAGGCCGTGGCCGCGACGGTCGCGACGCTAGGCGCCGAGGACGCGGCGTGGGACGACTTTCTGGACGACGACGCCAAGCGCATGCGTGCGTTCCTACGGAACTCACTGCAGCTCTCGAGGGAATGCGAGCGGCTCGTGCGCGACGGTGCGACGCTGCGGAAGTTATTGCGAGAGCACGAGCTGTGGACGGCGTCGGCGCGCGAGCTGCTGAGCGACCAGGAGGCCGCCAGCGCGAACGACTGGACATGGAACCTCACGCGGTGGCGCGCGCTCAGCCTCGCGTATTTCACGCCGTGGACGCTGCAGCAGTGTCTCGTGGAAGTGGACGCCGCAGTGCGCGAGATGAACGCGTTCGTATGGAGCCGCGACACGACGAGCTCCGGCATGAGCATCATGGGCTGGCACGACCAGCGACGGCTGGACCGAGCCAACGCCTCGATCCAGTTTTGCTTCCACAAGACCTTCCGCGCGAACGACCTGCGCCATCACATGCAGCACCACTGGGACGTCTACACCAACACGGACATGTATCGGCGCATTGTGCTCGGCGGCAATGCACTGGCCAGTGTCGAAGTGCTCCAGCGCGTCACACCGTCCATGTGGATCGTGCGGTACGACGAGCGATACACGGGCGACTCGCTGAACGTCCACGTGCTCTACCTGCTTTTCCGCGTCGAGCTCGCGCGCGGGTACCTGCTGTGTCTGCGGTCGATCGCGTGCCCCGATGTGCAACGCGTGACCGACGCTGACACGGACTGCTGGACGTCCGACTCGGTCTGGCTCCGCTGGGAATTACTGGACGGCAAGAACAAAGACGACGTCGACCTCTCATGTACCGACTACCTCCAATCCGTGGGCGGTTCGCTCGCCGGTGACGACCTGAGCTACGCGAACCGGTGGCTCTTTGAGACGCTCGCAACGGTCATCCGCGCCGAGGTCGCGGCGACCAACAAGCCGTATTTACAGTTCTAACAAGTCTATTGCGTATCTTGGCGATTACCTAGTTTACAGTGTGTAGTCTCCCGATCTCATCAACTACTATCACACGAACGCACCGAAAGCTCGCAGTGCCGACCGCAGCGCGTAGGCAGCTTCCATCGCCGTCGGCCGATCCGCCGGCGCAAACGCCAGGCACTTGAGGGTGACCCGTCGGACTTCTTCTGGACACGACGCGCTCAGCGTCGGCTGCAACTGCCCACTCGACACCATCTGTAGCACCGCGACTTCCGGTAGCCTGTGGCCCTGAGGGCCCATCACATCGTCGTACGGTAGACGATGGGTATCCAGTTCCGTCAGGACGACACCAAATGAGTAAATATCACAGGATTCGTCGTAGCTTCTGCTGCCGGCCACGACCTCGGGCGCGAGCCACTTGCCCGTGCCCACGGCCGTTGTCATCGTGTTGTTCACCGACGCGAACCGCGAGACGCCAAAGTCACATAGCTTGGCCTTCTTGTCGTCGGCCAATAACACATTTCGCGACTTGAGGTCGCGGTGTACAAGT
>JAADXJ010000808.1:0-14326 GCA_023337735.1 Pythium biforme
GCCTCATCCAACGGCCGACGCGATCTGGCGGGAACGTAAACAGCGGTTATCGCCGAAACGCGTTTGGGAATTTGTGCCCCCACACACGCCAGTGCAAGCCCCCCAGACCCCCAGCCGCGCACAAAGTTCGCTGTCTTTTGTTCTTCAAGCTTTTTGTAGGCGCGTTGGCTCTCGTCGACGTGTGGTGCGTGGCTTGGCAGCGACAAAACTCCAGATCCGATGTGTTTCATTTCAACTCATCAACTGGCTGGGAGGCCTGGTATTTATGGATCGGTTGGCCGCGTGGTCCGTTTTGCATGGCGTACATAGTGGCGTTGTAGAAGGGCGGAACGAAAGTTGTATGCGTAGGTGAAACGGCAGCTCCTTTGGCGACTTCCTAACGGCTGCCCGCGATCCCACCTGAGTATGCGACGGAGCAGCGCCAGGCAGCGACAGTGCCTGGTTCGAAAAGGCAAGCCTCGTGGAGTGGAGCCATGTCGCGTTGGCACATGTGCGCGCGTCTAAAATACCGTCGTCGGGTGGCATGAACGGCTATCCAAAGACGTGCAGCGAGTAGGTACCGACGGTGCTCCGTGGAAAGTCGGGAACGTGGGGGAAACGGCTCCCGTGTGCGCTTTGGGTTGTATGGGGGAAGGCGCCCACGTTCTTCGCGTTCTTCTCTCGCTCACTCATATCCACACCTTCACCAGATCCCTCTTACTGCATCCGTTTCCCGTCGACGGCGTGGGCGTGGGCGTGGGGATTCTTAAACGCGCGGTCAACTGCGTGCGCTCAAAGGTGAGCTTGTCGTCCCACATGGCTACACCTTCATGTATCCATTTAGGAAACTAGGCTAGGATAAACTGATTTGATTTTGTCAAAGGCAATGGTGGCGATGGCGCAAGGGCCGTGCGGACGCAGCGACAACCCGATCGTGTACTTGGACGTGAAGATCGGTGAGCGGCTCGCCGGGCGTCTGTTCATCGAGGTCCGTTCATATGCGACGTGTGTCGAGCATGGTTTTGTATCCATTTCATTCTTTTGAGTCGCTGGTATGGGAGACTAGCTCCGCGCGGACGTCGTGCCCAAGACCGCCGAGAACTTCCGCCGGCTCTGCACGGGCGAGACGCGCCACCCGCGCACGGGGAGGCGCCGCCAGTTTACGAACTGGTACTGTTTGCATCTCGTGAGCGAGGAGAGGGTCATGGGAGCTAAGGTCTTTTCGGATGATGCCTTCAGTCCGTTCCACCGCGTGGTCAAGGACAAGTTCTGCCAGTCGGGCGACTACATGGTACACATGGTGTTCCCTCGTCGAGTTTGGCGCTGCCCTTTTCATTCGCTTCCACTCACTCACGTTCCCCGACACTGTATGACAACACTAACCATAGAACCACGACGGCTCGGGCGGCGCGAGCACGTTCGACCAGCCCAACGACGACAACGACGACGATCTTCAGCCCTACCGAGACGACGAGGTCTCTTCCTCGTCCTATTCAGACCCGTTCGCGATCGCGCCACCGTCGACTACGTTCGCCGATGAGAACTTTGTGCTGCGCCACACGGGCGCCGGCGTGCTCTCGATGGCCAACACCGGTCCGGACACCAACACCAGCCTCTTCTACCTCCACTTTGGACCCGTACGTGTATCATCCTGCAGTAGATGGCTTCAGTCTCACTTACGCCTTCTGAACTTGATGTCTCTCCAGTCGCCGCAGCTGGACGAGCAGCACGTGGTCTTTGGCTGCCTCGTGGGTGCCGCAAGCTTCGCCGTGCTCGCCCTTATCCACGACGTTGCGACGGTCCGCGGCGACCCGCGAGCACCCGTGAAGATCGCAGCTTGCGGACAAGTCGACACATCGACCATGGTGCTCAAATGAGTACGAGTACGATAGTGATCACAAAAAGGTTCCCACAGGTGTATTCTATGGTTCTCTCTTTGCTCTGCGAAATAGTTCTCTGTTTTTTCCACTAGTGGAGACGAACACCACACGCACACCGACCCAATCGGACGGCCAACCGCGCCGTCTCCCAGCTTCACCCGTTTAGGGGAGGCCACTGGAGACCAACAGGGTCGAACCTACCAACGGGAGGGAGCGAGCACGACGTCGTCACCGCGAACAAAAGACGTCGTCAACAACCAACAATTTAGTTGTTGGCGGCCTTGTTCTCGCGGACCGTGCGCTCCTCAAGGATGCTGAGCTTGATGCCCTTGCCCTTGGGGAGCGAGACGAGCGGGCGCTGCTCGTTGCCGATCGCGAACACGTTGCCAAGACGCGTGGCGAAGCCGTGGCCCGCCGAGTCCTTGATGTGCGCGATGTTGAACGAACCCTCGTGTCTGTGGAGATACAACACGAGCGTCAGTACGTCTGTACAGCTAACTAGATCCCCTTCGACGCGTTGAGGTCCAGAAGGGGATTGTCAAACAGGGAAGGGGTAACGACGCTTGTAGGAAAAGCGTGAACCGACCAACCACACCCAGCTCATGATGCGAGTCAATAAGGTGTGTTCCTACCTTTCGACGTGGTGGAGGATGCCGACACGGCCAGCGTTACGGCCGCCCGTGATCATGACGAGGTTGCCGGTCTCGAACTTGACAAAGTCGACGATCTTGCCGGTCTCGAGGTCGATCTTGACCGTGTCGTTGACCTTGATGAGCGGGTCCGGGTAGCGGATCGTGCGGCCGTCGTGGGTCGCGATGTACGGGATCGCCTTCTTGGTGAACTCCTGACGGGTGACCTTGGCGAGCTTGTACTTCTTCTCCTCGGCGCTGATGCGGTGGAGCACGAAGCGGCCCTTGGTGTCGTACATGAGGCGGAACTGGTCGCCGGCCTTGGGCAGCTCAATGACGTCCATGAAGCCGGCCGGGAAGTCCGGGTCCACGCGGAACTTGTTGTCGACCTTGATGAGCTTGTTCAGGCAGATGGCCGTCACTTCCTTCTTGGTCAACGCGTACTTGAGGCGGTTGCGCAGCACGATCACGAGCGGCAAGCACTCGCGGAGCTTGTGCGGACCCGACGACGGGCGCGGCGCCCAGATGCCGTCGAGCTTGCCGAGCATCCAGTGCTTCGGCGCGGACATGCGCTTGAGGTGCTTACGGGGACCACGCGGCATCTTGCTTTACTAAGGTGTCGAGTGGGGACGAGCGAAAGAATAGAGAACTAAGGCATTTAGGAGCTCTTGGTGATGGCGCGAGGAGATCCGCCACACTGACCAAACGAAAGGCGAGGGCCAACCAACCAGCACGGTTTGATAACCTCTCGTGAGGTTCGCTACAAGTGATTCGCTATGTTGCGGAATTCAGGGGTGCGAACTTGAGCACAACAGGACGAAGCAACCGAACTTAGTGGCAAAACCTCTGACACAGGATAGATGTACTGTGAAACCTGTATTGCAAGATATGTGACGTGAATCAGTGGCGAAGTGACATATTTTGTGTCACAACGAGGGCGTATTTCACGAAAAATATGTATATCGCGAAAATTATACGACGTGGGAGACTCCAACTTGTGTGGATCGATCCGTCCAGTTGTGCGATCCAGCGACGGTGGGATCTGGCTGGCTCTGGTGCAAGCGGGACGGTGGCGACCTCTGTCGTGGAGCGAACGACGCACTGGTTAAAATGGAGGGGAGAAGACGGTCGTCTTGAACCCTGGCGCCAATCCCCTGTCGCCCACGCTTCGTCCATTGTGTTAGTTGTGTGCCTTTCGTTGAATCCACCAACGAGGACGCGAGATGACCTTGAAGGTGGAAAATGAATGGCGCGGTCCACCACGCTCTCAAAACACGGTGGGATGCGGTTCCAGGCTCCTCACCTTGTTTCGAAACACAGTCGCAACAGTCGGTTCTTTTTTTTCCCACGGTGGTTCTTGTTCTTACGGTCCAAAAAGCAAAAGCAGCTGCTCCCCCGCGATACGAACCTCGTGTCGTCCCGCCAGCGCAGTTCACTGGAGAAATGAGTGGGACGAGGTTCTTGATCCGAGGTCGGTTCGACATTTTGGTTCTGAGGGGAGAACACTTTGGGCTTGCTCCCTGGATCGATGGATACGTACAGTACCCACTTCTGTACAGTACCTAGTCGTCACCTGACCCGATCGCCCGCATCATCCCCCGTCTCCGTTGCTTCGCTCCCTCTAAAGCCTCCCTCGCGTCGACTCCCTCCTCACTTCGTCGCTTCCCTCGGTTCCATCGGATCTCCGTTGCCACCAATGCTGGAGAAGTTCTTACAGACCCATTGGGACGCGGCACGCGCGCCGGTCGTCGCCTGCGTCCACTACCAGTCCGTGCCGCACGCGCAGGCGTACCGCATCGCACTCGCGCGCGACGGCGTCGAACTCCACGCCGTGGCCAGCGCCTCGGGCTCCGCGTCCAATGGCCTCTTTAGCCGCAAGAAGAAGCGCGACTCGCTCGAGCTGATTCCGTGGGCCGACGTGCTGGGCGCGGCCGTGGTGGCGGCGGGCGGGCGAGGCCGCGACCCGGCCGAAGACGACGCCTCGGCCGAGAGCGTCGAGTTTGTGATCTACGGCTGCATGGCCAAAAACAGCGGCGTCAAGCGCGTGCACAACATGTCGCCGTCGGCCGGCGCGCTCCATAAGCCCGTGAGCGAGCCCGCCGAGCGCGCGCTGTGCCACTGGACGTTCCGCTGCTCGGGTGCCGACTGCGTGAAGCAGATCCGCCACTTGGCCACGCTCATCCAGACGCTCGCGGACCCGCGCGCGTTCAGCAAGTCGACGCTGTCGATCACACAGCCCACGATGGGGCTCCGCCGCCGCGTACGTACTTTTATGTGGGTCGAATTGGCTGGATCACGTGTGGGGAGCTGATGGAATAAGATGTTGTGTGTGTAGAAATACTTGGTGTATGTGAATCCCGTGGGCGGCGCGGGCAAGGCCAAGCAGATCTACGCGTCGCTCGTCGCACCGGTCTTCCACCAGAGCAACATTGAATGCGAGGTCGTGGTCACGCAGCACCAGGCGCATGCAACCGAGCACGTACAGGAGATCCCGCTCGACACTTACGATTGCGTTGTCGCCATTGGCGGTGACGGTCTTCTCTCGGAGCGTACGTCGTTGTGGTCGTTGTGTAGCTTGTGCGTGCTGTTACTCACGCGCGTGACATGTGACTGTGTAGTGCTGCAAGGCATCATGAAGCGCGAGGACTGGAAGCGCGCAATTCGACAGCCGCTCGGCATCGTCCCGGGCGGCTCGGGCAATGGACTCGCGGCGACGCTGCTCACGCGCTCGAACGAAAAAGTCCATGCGCTCAATGCCGCGTACGCGCTGACGAAGGGTACGGTCCACGACCTCGACATCTCGACCGTCCTCAACAGCCACCAGGAGGTCATGTACTCGTTTTTGTCGCTCGAGTGGGCGTTCATCGCCGACGTCGACATTGAATCCGAGCGCTTCCGCATGTTTGGCGGCCTGCGCTTCACGATCTCGGCCGTCGCGAAGATCCTCAGCTCGCAGCAAACGTTTGTCGGCAAGATTCGTTACTTGAGCGCGGAGAACGACAAGGAGGCGCCGCTGAAATACCACGAGCGGAATCACGGCTTTGACGGCGAGCTCGCGCCGGCGTTTGACTGCTTCGCCGCGCGACCCGAGCAGAAAGTGCCCCACGTCGAGGGCGAGTGGAAAGAGCTCGCCGGTGATTTCCACTTGTTCTGGGGCATGAACGTCTCGCACGGCGCCGCCGACGCACACGTGGTGCCCGGCGCGGGCATCGACGATGGATACTATTACTTGTGCTGCGTGCCAGCCCCGTTCTCGCGCATTGAACTGGCGAAGTTGCTGCTTGGGCTGGAGACGGGATCCCACGTGAACCAGAAGCAAGTGCAGATCATCCGCACGCGAGCCTTCACGCTGGAAGTCAACAACGCCGCAGACCTGGTTGTCGTCGATGGTGAACGCTTCAAGGGCCCTAAAGTCCAGGTACGAATGCTTGGTGAGTGCAGAGTGTGGAGATGGGAAACTAACACTGTTCCGGTTGATTGAATCGTAGGTTGAGGTCCACCGCGCGCTTGGGCGAGTGATGTGCCTACCCCATGGCGGATGCTGATGCCTCTTGGTTCGACCCTCACCATTTATCTAAATAAGCCGCAATGAGGCGCTTTCGTATCCAATGGTCTCACCTCATCAGGATCTTAATATGATGGAGGATTACACGCTCTCCATTAACTGTCGTAGCTCTTCATCTGAGCGGACTTCGCTTTCTTGTCCGTCGAGATTGGCCAGCGTCATTTTCCCATCAGGGTAGTAGCGTACCCGTTTGCCGTTCAGCAGGGTCACTTCCCTCAGCCCATCTTTCGTCTCGAGCATTGTTGTACCGTCAGGAAACTTGGAAAACTCGTCGCCACCCGGATGAATAGTTTTCATAATGCCGTCTGCGAACTGAATCTCGGTCGTCCCGTCCGGGTAGCTCTTTTCTATCTGCTGGTTGGGGAACTCGTACACCTTCGTTTTGTCGGGGTAGGTTGTAAGCTTCGTCTGAGCTTCATGATAGTGATACACACTGACTCCAGTGTTCGGGAAATACTACGGACAGATGAGTGATGTTAGAATGGTCAGCATCGCAGAGGGGAAAGAACGAGTCACGCCTACCTCTTTTCGATCGCCGTTCGTGAAGCGGATAACGACGTTGCCGTTCGGCAGTATCTCCTTCTCGTTGCCGTCAGCAAAGAATATCCTCTTGGTGCCGTCTCGATAGGTGATTTCTCGCTTTCCACCCGGATGCACAACCTCGTCCACCGTTGAGTCGCCATCAGCTGCAGAGTTCGAATCCATACGATAGTCTTGATCATCGTCCTCCTTGCTGTGTTTGCTGCCGGCTTGGCTAGATCGAGTTGACCCTGCTCGGGAAACCTCGCTGTGACTGTATCGACTTGGATTGTAGTCATCCCCGCGGTCATACATTGGTGAGTTTGCTGTCGATCCACGCGCTTCTGCGACTCGAGTTTGCCTGTCATCTTGAGATGATGGACGAAACGAGCCCAGCAACTGGTCTGCTGCCTGACTCACACATGTCACGTCGCCAACAGTCCTCAACTGACCCCGATCTTTATCTTGCTTGAGCTTCTGGGAGTTCAACTCTTTGAGGAGATCTTCGTACTTCTGCCATTGATCCAGCCGATCTCGTTCGAGAAACTTGATTTCTTCCGAAAACTCGCGATTCTTGCCTTCCAGCTCCTACAAAGTCCGTACGTTAGTCACATCATTGCAACATGCTCACTGTCGACAGACAAAACACTCACCGCTATCCTCTGTCGCAATACATCATTCGTCGATTTCATCTTCGTGGACGCTTGTTTGGCCTCGAGCTGCAACGCAACAATTTGAGCTTTCAATCCATCGATCTCTGCCCGATCTTTCCGACTTCCAGCAGACGCCGCTGCGCTGAGCTTCAATTTTATTTGTCGCTCGAACATGCGTTCTTCGTGTTTCATCTTCTGGCGTTGCTGATGCCACTCTTGTGCGATGAGCTGTCGCTGCTCCTCTTGGAAATGAACGATATTGTCTTTCTCACGGGCTAATCGTTGCAGATCGTCATCGTACTGGGCTTTCTTGCGCTGAAGCTGCAACGTTTCAGATTTGTAGAACCTCACTTCCTCCTCCAACTCCGCCAGCTTTTCTTCGATTGATACAGGTAGAACTCCTGTCTGGCCAAATCCTGTGGCGCGCCGTCGAGCACCACGGTCCGGTTGCTCATGTGCGCTTCTTGGATCTCGAGTATTTGGCGGTGGCGGTGGCGCAGCTTTTCGATTCTGAACGCCTCTACTTTCTTTGGGCGACGGATTGGAAGATTTCTTGCCAGCTCTCTTTCCGATAGCTTTTCGGTTGTCGGCTCGTGATTTTTGTTCCCTCGCAAGGAAATCGTCTTCGTCCCAACTCGCTGCTGCTTGTCTCGCTCCACCGAATACTTGCTGTACGAGTGACGAGACTGGGGCATCTTGACGATCCATTGACTGATGTGCGTGCGGCGAATCTGCTTGGTCAGTCAAATCACTAACATCATGATCGTTGTAGTGAGTCAACGAAGCATCCGCGTGGTCTTCATCCTCAAACGCTTGCTCGGCACTACGTCGATTCCATTGTGAGTCTCGACTTGGAAATCCGTTGTCCTGGGAGGATCCCGACCGACCCACACCATTGAGTAATGTCGACGCCATCCTATGCGTCGCAATTGGAGACTCTGGTAAGTTCGAAAAGTGATCGAGCACGTTGGCGTCACCCCAGGGTTCCGAATCGTTCAAGCTGACGGCGCTAATCTCGGACGGTGCGAACGATGGACGTGACTGTCTTGGTCGCAGACTGCCCCGTGCGCTTGAGGCTCTCGGCATCGGTGATCGGAACACGTGGTCACCGTCGAATACCATCGAGGATTCGCCGCCCAGGTCAAGGTTGCTGTAACTGGTTTGATATGCGCCGGATAGCAAATGACGAGACTCGCCTTGCAGACTCGCCGCGTCCTCAGAGTCACGTAACCACGACGCATCATCGTCATCCGCGGAGTAGGATTTGATAGCGCGGTCATCGATCGACACTTTCTCACGCAGGTACGAATCCTTCTCAGCGGCCAGCTCCTGCTCCAGCGCCTCAAAGTCCGCCAGCTCGTGGGCCTCTCGTTCTCTCTGCGTCTCGAAATCGTGGCGAACCCCACTCATGTTTAGCGTTTCAACGCTTTCCCTCACCTTCGTGTTCGCGTTTGCCGTGGCCCACATCGGCAGACTTCGTCGAGGGCCTTCGGTCGCAGCTCTTTCTTTCGGCGTGACCACCGGAGTCGGCGAAAGCCGAACGGGCGAGATGTGCACAGGCGCCATGTCTTGGCGACGCACTGGCTCGGGCGATGCTGTACCGGCACTACTCGTTTGTGGAGATTGCTGGCGGCCGCTCGTTGCCGGTGGCTTACGCTGCTGCTGAGTCGACGACGCTCTTGGCGCTGATTTGCCACGGGCCGCTTGATTGTTGTTCTCGTCCAGCTCCACGGACTCGAGCACGTGCCGCTGCATCTTCTGCTTGGCATTTGGGTTCTCCATCCACCACCCGCGCGCACCTTTCTTCAGGAATTGCCTGCGTGGCTTGGCCGACGGGGCGGCGCCTCCTCGCCGCGGCGGGCTGCCTCCATTCCGCGCTTGCTCCTTCGCCAACTCCCGCTCCAGCAATTGCTCAAACGAGGCTAACACACATATTGTTAGTACATCGTCATCATGTATGGCCTATCACGTCCAGAGAAGTGCTCGCACTCACCTTGCGTGCCCACGCGGCTCTCCTCGGGCCTGCTGTTGCCGTTGCCATTGAGGTTGCCATTGCCGCGCTCGCTGTTCTCGTCGCTCCAGTAGTCGGACAGCTCGTCGATGTCGCCCGTGCGAAGGGGCATCACTGACACGCGGTTGTCGTAATAGGACGATGGATACGCCGCGGGTCTTGTCCACACGCGCGCATACACCCACGGGTCGCGTTGCGTTCCCCTTTCTCCACTTGGTGTTCCTTTTGCCGGGTTTCCCGCCCGCCATCGAGCAGAGATTCGTACTTAGTCGGGATTCGATGGAAACTTGTGTGGAAGTGACCGTCATTCCGAATGAATATCGTTAAATAAGTACATCCGCCGAACATTCAGGAAGATAACTTGTGAAACGCCAATCTAGAAGTGTTTTGGTCGTCTGAATGGGATCTAGACGACTATCATTCCGAGCACCACATTCGGGCAACATCCACAGCATTCCAAAAATTGACCCACCGTCGGGGAGCAACACGTATCGACAAGAAGCGAAACACAACAAAGCCAGAGGCGGCATTGATCTCCCCAGTCTCTCTCTCTCTCTCTCTGTCTACGCACACGCACAGAGGCACCAGCACACACACAAAACACCACCATGACCTCGTTCGCCTCCTCGTTCTCGTCGTTCCTGCCGCAGTCGTCGCAGGCCTGGAACCTCCAGACCATGCTCAAGACCAGCGGCATCTCACTCGACGTGCAGCGCCACCTCGTGCGCGTGTACGCGACGCTCTCGGCCTGCGTGCTCAGCGCCGCGCTCGGCTGCGGCGCCGCGCTGCTGCTCGCGCCCACGCCGCTCTACACGGTCGAGCACGCCGGTTGGATCGCGATGCTCAGCCTCGTCGGCTCGATCGGCGGCTCGATTTGGCTCCAAATGGAGCCGACGCACAATTTCAACAAGCGCTTTGCGATCCTCATGGGCGTCGCGGCGTCCATCGGGCTCAGCCTCGCGTCCCTGGTCGACCTCACGCTCCAGATCGACCCGTCTATCCTCATCACGGCCTTGTATGTACAATCATCTTCCTGTCAACAGGGGATTTGATTGAGTAGTATCTGAAGTATGGACTCTCTTGTAGTTTGATGACGACGACCGTGTTCCTGTGCTTCACGGGCAGCGCGATGCTGGCGCAGCGCCGCTCGTATCTGTACATTGGCGGCATGCTCTCGTCGACGCTGTCGCTGCTCGCGCTCTTCAACCTCATCAACCTGTTCTGGCGCTCGACCGCTGTGTACACCACCAACCTGGTATGTCTCCATCGCTATGTCTCTTGCTCACATTGCCCTCATGCTAGTATTGACCTCATGTTGTGGATTACAGTACGTTGGTCTGGCGGTGTTTTGCGGCTACGTGATCTTCGACACCCAGATGATCATTGAGAAGGCCAGCCTCGGCGACAAGGACTCGCTCAAGCACGCGCTCGAGCTTTTCCTCGGTACGCCCATTGCTTGGGACCTCTCTACATTTGTCAACCCACTGAACTAATTTGCTCTGTCATTTGTTTAGATTTCGTGTCGATCTTCGTGCGCATCGTCGCAATCCTGCTCGAGAACTCGGAGAAGAAGAAGCGCAGCGACGACAACAAGCGCCGCCGCTAAAAGAGCTGGTGGAAACAAGAGCAGCATCTCCAACCATGACGCGCCCGCTCACTCTTGCATTCTCACTACCGTCTCATTTTCTATTCCTCCCATTAATACTTTCATGATCCCTACGTTCTCTCTCTCTCTTTGTTGGCATCTCTTCTCTGATCCGCTAGTCGTCCGATCCTTTGCGGATCATGATCCAATAGTACATCACGTTGATGAAGAACCACAGCAAGCCCGTGTACATGTACGCCGTCTCCAAGTTCTCCGGGAGCTCATCGTCCTTGGTTTCGCTGCCGGCTACGTTCGTGAGCTCACTGGAATTGGAGCCCGCCGACGGAATCACGGCGGTCGGCGCCTTGGTTGCCGTGACGTTTCCGGCGGCGTGAACGGAGCCGCTGCTGTCGGCCGCCGCGGTCGCTGTCTTGTTGACCATCACGACAAGCCCCTCGGAGAGCACGACGTCCGGGTTCACCTGCACGGGGTTCAGCCGCGACGCGACGTCGCTCACCTTGAAGCTCGTCTTGACGCTCGTCTGGATCGTCGTGTTCTCGGTTAAATAATTGACCACGCGGTTGAGCGCGTACAACTGGCCAAACTCGGCCGCGGTCGGCGCGCGGCGGTCATTCAGCAAGTCCACGCGCACGCGCAGAAAGCTCTCGGCGAACGACCGCGGCGAGTACCGCTGGTACTCGCACTCGGGTAGCTTGGCCAGCACGACGCCCGTGAGCAGGTCCATGCAGTTTGGTGAGGCGCAGATCTTGGAGGTCTGGTCGGCGTCCGGGAGCTTCGTGCCGTATGGGTACAGCGTGTACCCGGTCTGCCAGGTGCAGGCCTCGACGACCGGTTTGTTGGCGTCGAGGAACCCGCGGATGGTCTTGCTCACGGTGTCCGGGCAGTCGATCTGGCCAATCTCGCGCAGAATCGCCGTCGCGTCCACGCCCTCGAGCGGCTCCGCGAGCCGCCGCCGGCGGAGTTGGTCCGGAAGAACAACTATTAGAGCAGCGGTATCGTCTTGGATAGTCTCGCTCGACACGCGCTTCGCCGCGAAAGACGCCGCCTCGGCGGGACAACTAATGGCGCCGCACACGCAGGCGACCACGAGTGAGACCGTCGCGTTCGACCAGCGCGGCCGTGCGCGAATCCGCTGCCGCCGCGTCGTCATCGTCGCGTGGGGCCACGAGTCTCGCAGGCAACGAAAGCAAGCACCGTGCTTGTTTGCCGATCGCTCCGAATAAGGAAGGCCGGTCCGGTGGGGGAAAAGCGAAGAAGCGCGGGCGGGCGCCGACCGTCATACAATGCAGCAAAAGGCCCGATGGGAAATTCCCCCAACGAATGTTCTTTCTGTCTGTGTGAGTGGGGAACAAACCGGCCTCTCCATCATTTCGGGCGAGGAGCTCACCAGAGAAACAGGTGGTGAGCCCATCGGTTCAGCCGGCCTCTGGACTGGACCTTTTGTTAGTTTCACTGGAGTGACCGTAGCCATAAGATGTCACTAAACGCGTCCAAGATATCCGTTGAGCCAGCAGGTGCGGGAGTTTGTGGGTCTCTCGCTCCTTTTCCGGCGCCAGGCGGCGCGTTTCAAGGCCTCGGACGCCTTTGTGCGGTGCACCAGTTGGCCTCAATGTTATGTGGATGTGCAGATCATCTGTGTGGGCGGGCCTGTCGGCCGAGGACGCCTGTTGTGGTGTGCGTGTATGATCGTGAGCACCCGGTCGTCTATGCCGCAGGGTACAGCACTTGATACCTCCTGGGTGACAGCGACTCGGTCGCTCGAATAGCCACTGCAGCATTTGCTCCCTCACCACTACAGACAAACAACAACCCAAAATGCCCCGGTGGTTCGTGTTCATGCTGGTGGCGTTTGCCGCGTGCGCAGTGTCCACAGTCTCCGCACAGGCCAACGACAGCGCTCCGAGTGTCGACTCGGGCGTCGCCACGGTGCACCCAGCGACGGAAGTGGCACCCGCGGCGGCGCCCTCGGGCACGGCTTCGATCGAGATTGACGACGGCATGCGCAAGATCCTGCAGAAAGTCGGCAGCGTCCCGTGCTCCGAGCGCGTGCGCAGCCGCATGTACCTTCTTCTCTATGAGAACAACCGCCAGCTCCACGACCAGTGCTTCAGCGACTGCAAGTACCAGTTCTTCCCAGCGTCCAAGGACAAGGCCACGCCCGAGCAGATCGTCGCGGCCGCGACGTCCAAGGCCTGCCTCACGCTGTTTTCCGGCGTGATCCTCGCCAACTTCCCCGAGTGCGACGTCGACTTTGTGAGCACGCGCTCGTGCGCCGAGATCCTCATGCGCGTCAAGAAGGACATTGACGAGAAACAGGCCGTGCCCACGCAGCGCCAGTTCTACGAGCTCTACAACCTCAATCGCGTGATCAACCTGCTCAACGAGAACGAGACGCTGGTCGAAGCCGCGTTCCGCGACACCTCGACCAAGATCTCGGTCTGGGAAATGACCAAAATGATGAACCGCATCTACGTGAGCCCCGACGTCAAGCTCCAGGACGACATGACCATTCTCGTGCGCAACGACGACGCCACAACCATAGCCACTACGAGCACAACGGCCACGCCGGCGTGGCGGGAAGCGAATGTCGCGCTGTTAGTGAAAGAAGCCACGGCTGGCAGCGGCGGCGAACTAGATGAGACGGCCGCTAGTTCGAAATCGGGTGCCACGCCAACGTCCGCCAGCAGTGGGTCTGCGGAGACACCAGCGGCCCCAACAGACATGCCGACGCCGGCACCAACGCCGACGGCCGCTGCAGTCCGAGAGACGACGCGGAGTAGCGACGCTCCTATCTCAGTCAGGGCGATGTGGCCCAGCGCAATCGTGGCCTTGGTGGCCGCGGTATGTCTCTTTGTGTAGTCCCAAGTAGTGTTCGCTGTGTGTTGTCATTGGTGTTGGAGTAAGCTGTTTGGAAGACACCGTTCTGAGTGCCTACGAACGAATCCACGTTGTTGTATCGGAAGCCATCCCTCATCTGGGGTTTTGACCGTATCTGTGTCCACCATAGGTGACGTCCATGCGCAGTGACTGCATGAGCTCCAGTCAAACAACTCGTACCGAGCACTAACTGGTTGAACCTCACCAGTGTTGTGAGTCACAACTGGTGAGGCAACCCTCGCACATCTCGAAAGCGATTTCGTCCAAGGCCTGCATGACGCTCGCCTCGGGCGTGGTGCTTGCCAAGCTCCCAGAGTGCAACTTTGGCGAGCGCAGCGTGCGTTCGCGGGCCGAGATCATGCTGCGTACCAAGACGGCGTCTGACGCCAACCACGGCGTGCCAACACACCAGCAGCTCGACGACCTCTATGCGCTTAGCCGCGCGGTCAACTTGCTGAACGAGAATTCCAAGATCGCCGAGGCGGCCATCCCGGACGCGCCGACCCGCGCCAAGCTCACGGACTTGGCCAAGGCCTTGCCCTCTATCGACGTGAGTGCGGACCTCACGCTCGACGTCGATCTCTCCATTCTCCTGCGGGACGGATCC
>JAADXJ010000809.1:0-14322 GCA_023337735.1 Pythium biforme
AGCCAAACTGTGCGAACGAAGACGCGCTCGCGGCGCTATTGGTTGAGTTTCTCGGTCTTCAGTAGGAAACGGATGAATACACATCGAGTCCAGTAAGACGGACCCAAGACGCCATGTGATAGACAGTGACACGTTTGGATGGACACAAAGAGACGGGGTCGACTCTACAACGCGTAAGGACGACGAAGAGACGGCAAGGATCGGCTCCTGCAACCAGCATCATCAAGCACGCGCGCAGTAGCGATGGCCACTCTCACTCGGGCGGCGCGCCAAAGCTTTGCATTGTGCGGCGCATCGTGAGCGCCGTGGAGAGCGCGTAGGCGGCCGTGCCATTCCGGCACCAGCCGCACGCGCACGCGTACGAGCGGTCGGTGGTCGGCGGCGGGCTATCACGGGCACGGATGACCGCGAGGTTGATGCGCTCTTGCACAAGCGACGACAGCAGGCAGTACCTACGCGCGTATCGGCGAAAACGGTCTTGTTCGTCGGCGAGCGGAAGCGCGGGCAAGTCTGGCGGCATCAAGAACGCGTCAAAGACCGGCGGCACCTCGGGGGGAACGCGAGACGACCGACGGCGCCGGCGACCACAAGCTGGTTATAGTCATGGACTGAGCGGCTGGCCGAGAACATCAAGGCCTCGCGGTCGAGCTGCTCGAGCGGCGGCGGCGGCGGCGACGCGTTCGAGCGCATGACGTCGGCGATCGACTGTGGTGCAAAGGCGCCGGTACGGGCTGCGGCGAGCCAGCGCCGGCGATCTGCGGTCTCCATCTCGCGAATCGACGGACGGAGGCGCGGGGGCGAGCTTGTGACCGCGGTCGTGGAGGTCGCGTAGGTCATGGACGGTGCGGCCGTCGAGGTTGTGGCGGTCGCAGAGGCCGTGGGCGCCGGCAGCATGGATGCCGTGCGCGTGGCCGTCGTGGCCGTTGTCGGGGTCGTGGAAGCAGACGACGAGTGCGGCGCAATGATACCGTAGAGCAGGTGTTGGAGCGTCCCCCGCGCGTCGCCCATCAGGCCGAGCAACTGCATCAACGCGTCCAACACGTAGCCAAACAGGGCGACGACACGCGAGCGGATCGCTGGAGAAGGCGGAACCGAGTCGAACGCGTCATACCCAAACACGGAAAGAACGTGAGACACCGCATGCTTCACGAAGCAAGCCAGAGCTTTCCCATAGACGAGTCAACCGTACCGTCTAGCAGCGACACGCTCGATGGAAGCAATGGCGGCAGTGTCGGTCACGGCGTCGCGTCCCCGTGTGGAGCGGCCGGTTGCACGGCGGCAGGCGGCACCACACGCATGTGGACCTTGGGTAGTACGGCCTTTTTGGGCCTGTCAGTTCGTACGGAAGGGAGGCAGTCGCTCCGTGCGCGTATACGTGTACGTACGGCGGTGGATGCGTGTCGGTGCGGGTGGCGGATATACGAGCTGAGTGGATGGAGGACGAGGGAGGAGGCGATGAGGCGGCGGCGGAGGCAGAGGCCAATCGTAATATGGTCGCTTGCTCTGTGTGGCCGAAGAACACGGACTGCCGACCGAACGTGAGACTGAGAGAGAGGCCGAAGCGTGGGCCCAGAACACAAAATCCCAAGCCTAGCCCGCGCCCACGCCTAGGGCCAGCGTACGCCCTGTGGCATCCCTCTCGCAGCCCGTCGCACGGAGGTGGCCAGGTTAGGGTTCGACGCGCGTGGTGGCCGAACGAAGAACGCGGCATGTCGTTGCTGTTGTGGTTGTTGGCAGGGGGAGGGAAAGCAAGCAAATTTCCCGCTGTTGGAATTAAATTCCCACTTCAACCAAGCCAACAAATCCCACCAACAAATTTTGTTGGTGGGATTTGTTGGCTTGGTTGAAGTGAGATCGTGTCCTCTTTCGGGTTTTGAATGGTGTGGCTTACACAAAATAGACCACGCCATCGTGGACGATGATCCGGGTCGAGTTCTTCACTGGTGGGTTCAGGCCGATAGCGAGCGAACGAACGAGCGGGTCCGGAACTGTGGTCACAAGAGGACCCACTTAGACCCACTCGCTGGGCCACACAGAGCGATAGGTCTTGCGGTGTGACCGTTCCTTGAAGTGGCGGCCCACATGGCTACTTCGAAGTGCGCTACAAACCACGTATCAGTCTTTCAACCAATCAACGTCAGTACGGAAGACCCGAGCCGCCAATCAGAACGTCGGATGCCACGATTCTTTCGTCACCTCAATTCCAATTCGAAAAACGAATCGAACCACCGAAAGAAATCTAGAATCCTCCCCCACCCGACTGCTTCAGTCACGTAATCCATCAATCACACCAAAGTCTCTTAACATGGAGACAGCGGCGGCGGTGGCTGTGGACTCGTGATGGGGGAGACTACCCACACGCTTGGCCATATCCCATACACACAGTCACCCCCACGCAGCATCCGCTCATTCCCACATTTGCGCCCTCCAGCTCACAACACCAACGCTACCACCACCACCACCAGGCTACCATGCTCGCCCCCATCCACTTCCGCGGCCTCCTCCACGCCAGCGCCGCGCCCACAAGCGCCGCCGACACCAAGAAGACCGCGCCGGTCGCCTCTACGCTCGAGGCGCTGCTGCGCGCGGCCTGCGCCAGCGTGTGCGACGCGTTCCACGACGCCATCGACCGCCTCGCCCAGCTCTTCACGAAGCCCGCGGCCACAACCGCCTCCACCGCGGCCCCGGCCCCGGCCACGCCCACGCCCGTGCCGGTGACGACCACGATGGCCTTTACTACGCTCTCGACTGCGCCCACAATGGCCTCCACTACGCCCACGAGTGCGCCCACGACGGCCCCGCGCCGCTCGCCGACGCCGCGCCCCATGATGATGGCGGACACCCGCGAAGGCATCGCCGAGGACTTTGCCGCCGCCCTCGTGCCGCAGTCGATCGCCGACGCCATGCGCTCGAACGCGCGACCGCCGCCGCCGCCGCTCGAGCAGCTCGATCGCGAGGTGTTGATGTTCCCAGCCAGCCGCCCGCGCCACGACTACTTCGCGGCCGTGGTCGCTGGCACACCTGCGGTTGTGGCGCCCGCGTTTCTTTCGGGCTTTGACGACCTCTTACTGCCGCCGCACTTGGCCGCCCTCCCGCCCGCCGAAGTTCAAGACCGGCTTCGTGACTGCGCGCGCTGGCCCAGCCTCCAGGCCTCGCTCGCGCAGGCACGCATCAACCTTGCGGTCGTGCGCGCGCGTGGCAGCTCGCCGCAGACCGCCGACAGCTCGTACGCCTGCGCGTGTGGCTGGTGCCCCAATGGCACGGCCGCCTACCCGCTCTGCGCGGCCCTCACGCTGCACCACACGATGCGCAGCTTTGGCGCGCGCGCCACGACGTCCCACGCAAGCGAAGCCGCGCGCCGCCACAGCGCCCCGGGCCATCGCCGTCGCACGCGTGCTTGACGGTGTTGGCTATATCATCAGAAACTTCTCGTTCGCTACGCCTTTTGGCCCGCTCTACTGTAACCTTCCTGAGGCCCAACTTGCTGGCTCATAAACTCAATCCAATCTCACTAGTCTTCGTGTTTGTGTACACAACCGATCAAGCATCGCTGTTGAGTGTGGAATAGACGGCTGGGTGTGAATGCCGGTGGCTCGTGGCCTCCTGGACCGTACAAGCATACTCACATAATCCGACACAATGTTTGTATGTATTCCGCACGCAACTCCATTATTCGTGAACTCTCCTGGTTCACCTACTCGTCGCCTTCGCATCTTGCTCACGTTCCTGGAAAATCCAAATGAGATCAGCCTGTGCCACTTAGGCCACAAACGACGTCGGCTCGCCGCCCACACCACCGGCATGCTGGTGCACGAGCTTCGCGAACTTGAGCGCGAGCTCGTCGGCATCCGCCTGGGTCTCGGCCTCAGCGTACACACGCACCGCGTCTTCTGTGCCCGACGGGCGCACAAAGGCACGTCCGTGCTTGCTCTCGTACTGCAGCAGCGTCTCGGCGAGCGCCGACTTGAGTGTGTCGGGCGCGAGCACCTTGGTGTCGTCGACCGAGTCGACCTTGATGCTCTCACGGTCCTTGATCTTGGTCTTGGTCTGGCGGCTCGGCAAGTCGTTGTAGATGCGGTCCCAGTCGGCGATCGACCAGTTGCGCTGGATCAAGAGCACTTCCACAAACAGCAAGTCGCTCAGCGCGTCGCCCGTGGCCTGATTGATCAGCTGGTGCGCCGCGAGCAGCTGCGCGAGCGCCGCCTTCTTGCGCTCATCGTGGAGCGTGCTTTCCCACTTGTGGAGTTTCTCCACGAGCGCGTCCTTGAGCACGACCGTGCCGTGGCCGTTCGCCTCAAAGTAGATGCCAATGTCGTACTCGGTCGCCTTCTTGTGGCAGTACTTGACGCCGGTCTTGGCCTGCGCGACGCGGATCGCGCGCGACTGCAGGTACCGCGTGGCGGCACCGTTCGCGTACGCTGTCTGCACGACGCCAAGCGTCACGCCTTCCTTCTCGAGCTCGAGAATGCGCACCTTCTCGGCGAAAAAGTCGGCAAACAGACACGCGATCTTGTCGCCGTCGAGTAAGTGCCACACGCCCTCCTCGTCAAAGTAGTGGAACACGACGCGGTCGGCGTCGCCGTCGAGACTGCAGAAGCGCTTGCCGCGGTCTGCGTCGCGCGAAAGTCCGACCGGTGGCTTGCGCGCCTTCTGGACGTGCTCAGCGCCGCACTCGTGGTTGAGCTCGCCGTCGTGGGGCGTGTTGAGAATCTCAAGGTGGAGCGACTCGCTCAGCTCCTTGGCGAGCTTCGCGAGTTGCGGCGCGCCAACACCGTGCGCGCAGTCCACGTACAGTGGCGTGCGCATCTCGAGTTTCTTGGCGTCGATGCCGGCCGTGAGCTGCTTGAATGCATCCGCGAGCATGTTGTAGTAGCCAACTTCGGACGCCCAGTCGCCGCGGTTGTATTGCTCGTAGTTCCACATGCGCACGAGATGGTGGAGCTGCGGCGTGGTCTGCTGGCCAAAGTCCAGCACGTTGCCGCCGATCACGAGCGCGCCCTCGCGCGTGAGCTCGGCGAGGTGCTCGCTCGACACGCGCGTGTCCTTGGCGATGAACACGTTGCCCGTGTGGTCCAAGTCGATCTTCTCGGCGCTCACGATCGCGTCCAGCACCTCCACGACCTTGTCGGTCGGCGCGTTCGCGAGCTGCGTCGCGTGCTACAATCACATCCAGGCAAAGAGAAGGGGAATGAGTTAGATGGGATCTGTACGTTGAGTTTCCCCTCCCAATGAATTACTTACCTTTTCCCAGGACTGCTTGAGCATCTCGCCCTTCGAGTCGATGAGCTTGAGACCGTTGTCCGATCCGACGTTGTGCGAGGCCGTGATCATGACGCCCGTGATCTTGCCCTCGCTCTTGGAGCGCAACACCGCGAGCATGCCCATGCGGTGACACGTCGACGCCAGCAGCGACGCGTCCTCGCGGAAGCCGGCCGTGCCGTAGAGCAGCTCACGCGCGCCAAGCGCCGGCGCGCGCGGGTACTTGCCGGCCTCTTCCACCACGCGCGGCGTCTTGTCGGCCACGCTCGTCGCACTCATGCTTTCCGCTGTTGTTGGTTTCCCCGTTTGGTGGCTGGAAGATTCCGCTTTGGGTGCTGTGCTTGTGTGTGAGGGAAGGAAGGATTTCTCCTTGAAATGGAAGACGGTTTTAGGAGAGAAACGTACCTTGAGGGTTGTGCTTCGCGCACCATAAGGAGAGAGCGTGGGCTTGTAGCAGTGACATAAGTGGGTCACGTCTCTGCATCAGCATCGAACGCGAAAGCATCTTGCCTCGTTTGAGTGACTTTTACTGACATGCAGCTCTCCCGCCAATATCGAGCCACAAGTCGACAAACATTCTTGTGGTGGCGATGCGATGGGCACATGATAAGTGGCTATTCGTTCGCTGTGCGCAGGCGGCCGGTCGTTTACGCGATCCAGTTCCGACGACTGTCCCCGTCCGGCACCAGCTTTGATGACTCGCCGATTTGCACGTTCGCCAACTCGCGAACGAGGGACCCCATTCTTTATTCCGCGCAGAATCGCACACGTGCATCCACACACCGACAAGCGATCATGGCCGCAGGCGACGACTACGTGCTGCGCCGCGCGACGACCGATGATGCCACCACGCTGAGCGCGCTCGCGACGCGCACGTTCACGGCGAGCTTTGGCCCGATCTTCACGGACGACGACCTGTTGCCGTTTCTCCAGATCGCGTACGACGTCGACCGCGTGCGCTCGGAGATCGAGGACCCGAAGCGACTCGTGCTGCTGGTGTTTGTCAAGGATGACCTCACTACACCGTGCGGCTACGGCATGCTCCACGACCGCAGCTTGCGCCCGGGTGACGAGGACAAGAACCCGGAGGACTACATGGAGCTCAAGCGCTTGTACGTCGACGACGCGCACCACGGCAAGGGTGCTGCGCAACTGCTTATGAACCACATGATGGAGGTCATCCATAAGAAGAACCGCCCGATCTCGTGGGTCGGCGCGTGGTACAAGAGCTTCCGCGCGCATAGCTTCTACAAGAAGTACGGCTTTATCGAGACCGGCACGCGTATCTTCCCCGTGGGGAAGACCGAGAACCCGAGTATCGTGTTCACGCTTCGCGCTTCGGGCGCCTCTACTGAGCAGCCTCACGAGTAACTGAGCCGTTGCCGCCAACGTCTCATTCTGAACGAAATGCTCGTTTAGATGCGTCATAGAGGACGCACAGGGCGAGAGTCTGTACACACACAAGAGAGAACCACTGTCTTTCGAAAGATCATCGTGTTCTGCGTGGTCAGATTGTGTTGATCACTGCCATGTCATATTACCAACTGAACACTTCCGAATCTCGCTGCATTCGAATCATTCTCACTTGGCACACCCTCATTTTCATGGCACGTTGTCACGGAGGTGTCCAGACTCTGGACTCCAGAGCATTCGCCGAGATGGGTACATGGTTTTAAACAGATTTTGCACATGTTAAAAACAGTGTGCCCATCTCATCCTCGGATTGGATGCCACCAGCTGGAAGTGGCATCCCATCAAGTGATGACTCGCCGACGGGCACGCGCTCACCACTACACCACGAGCGCGCGAAAGAAGACCGCGAACCGTCACGAATACCAATCCCCATTCCGCGCAACACAGTCCACCACACTCGGCATCTCCACCAACCCACAGAGAAATCATGAGCTCCTCGCCTTCCTTCCACTTTCGCGTCGCGACCGCCAGCGACGCCGCCGTACTGAGTGCGATCGCGGCGCGTACGTTTGTCGACACATTTGGTCACCTCTATTCAGCCGAGGACCTGCAGAATTACCTCGCAGAGGCATACCCCGTTGAGAAGATCCGCTCGGAGATCCAAGACCCGAAGAAATACACCGTGCTGCTGTTCGCGGAGGGCGAAAGCGAGACACCGTGCGGGTACGCGATGCTCCACGACGCCAGCATCCGCACCGGTGATGACGGTCCCGCTGAGGACTACTTTGAGATCAAGCGTCTCTACATCGACAAGCCCTTCCACGGTAAGGGAGCTGCGTACGTGCTCATGGACCACATCATGGAGATCGTCAAGCAGAAGAACCGCAAGATCACGTGGCTCGGCGTGTGGGAGAACAACTTTCGCGGCCAAAAGTTCTACCAGAAGTATGGTTTCGCCGAGACCGGCGAGCACATCTTCATGGTCGGTGAGACTCAAGACCGCGACTTGCTCTACACGCTTCAGACCAGTGAAGTCAAGTAAAGCGCATAGGGCACTCCGTTGCACACATGCATGCCATGAAACATAAAAGAACAACAGCAACACTCCACTTTGACACAGCAATGATCTATGCGTCCACAGCCATAGGTCTGTAAAGTGGTCACTACATCATTTGCTATGCGGTTCTGGCTGTCTAAAACAATCATCACTACCATGGTCGGGCTGAAAGACTTGAATGTGGCGGCGGTCATGCCCAACGCATCCTCAGTGAGAGTAGCACATTCTGTACGATTTCTCCGTACTCAATATACTAGCCGCGACACAGAAGAACACGCCATCTCGTGGTTCGAAGACGAATACATTGCCCTCGTGGAAGATGGTGCATTGTGGGACACCAACTTGCCGAGTTGCACAAAGCCAGTCCAGTTGCGTTCGTATCCGTTACGAACAATTTATCCTCAGAATATGATGTATCGAACCATGAAAAACAGAAGAAAACGGCAGAAAGGGGGCTGTTGACCCTCAAGCAGCAACTCCCAAAAACGCCATCGCCCCAATTGGCCGCAAAATCTTGAAGGGGCATTTCGATTCCTCCTCGGCCACCCGACGACCGTACGCGCGTGCCCCATCGGCCACCAGCTAGTTCACTCGAGAATATCGATCTGCATTCTGGGCATTCGCATCTCCATCCACGCTGCACGCACGACGCCTCGAACCATTGGGTGTCCCAATATCCCCCACTTCAAGGATCGTTGGTATTGTGTTGGTGTTGGCGAGTTGCTGCTGCAGGGTGGTGCCAACGTTGGTGTTGAAGAAGCGACGCATCCTTCCTTTTCCAACAGGGCGGCAAAGTCGAAGTTACTGAAAGGGAAACCAAGACCAAGGCAGCTATAGGTGAACATGACGGCGGCGTCGAGCGTCAAGCCGAAGAACAAGTTCTCGAGCCGCAACGTCAACGCGCTGTACAAGGCGCCGGCGCTGCGCGCCGACTTTGGCGGCGTCAGCACTGGATACCGCACGGGCGGCGTGAACGGATTGAACCGCATGCTCGTGCTGCGCGGGCCCGTGCGCGGCGGCGCACTGGGCATCGCGGAGGCCAACGCCGTCGCGGCACCCACACCCATCAACACGCCGAGTCTGCGCAAGGAGCACATGGGCCAGGACATCCACGTCAGCCTCGTGCCTGCCACCAAAAGCGGCGGCTGGGGAAGTGTCACGAGCGACGGGTCAGCCGGAACGGGAGGCAGCTCTACTGAGGCAGACAGTCGACCACAATATCAGTCTGCGCCTGCAGCTCCACGCGCGGACGTCGTCCATCAAGCAGCGATGCGCGCACGTGAGCGGGAGAATTCGTGGATTGGCGGCGCTCCAGCGGTGGCTAAACCACCAACAAACATCATCAGGTCGATGCTTTCCAGCGGCAGCGGTCGGTGGGGCGACGACGCGGTGGAAGAAGATCTCGTCCAGGTGGAGGTCCGACGCGACATGGAGCACCGACGAGAGTTTCCAGATCTACAGAAGCAGCAAGGCAACAACAACCAGCTCGATCGTCATCAAGTGGAAGACCAGCAGAGTCATCACAATGTTCCCATGCAGTCGCAAGACGTTCGATCACAGATGACGAACGCACCGATGAATGGTGATCGGCCAAGCTCCAGTCATGCTCAAGAAGTGAATTATCGGCCCGAGTTCCGCCGAGGGTACGATGATCACGGATCAAACTCGATGCATTCTTCTCCGTCGTCGATGAACAATAGGGACGGGCTGGGTTATCATGGCCAACATGAGAGTCTCCAAGACGTTCGATATGGCAGTTCGGGTAGCCTGGAAACATATCATCGAAACGATCGGACACGAGTAGGGTTTCATCAAGACGGCGATGGCCCCCGTCATGTGACGACTCCCCAAGGAATGCACGCTGAGTGTGCCAGCGGATTCAACCATGGCCAGAAGTCTTTACCTCTGGATGTGGCTCACCGAAGCGACCTCCCTCGTATCATTAACAACCAGTTTGAGCAAGAGGAAATGGCTTCACACCCGCGTCTAGAATCGGCATGGAAGGCTGCGCCGAACACTGTGCGAGGCGCAATTGGTCCAGCTAACGTGTGGAGAATGAGCGAAGCCGAAGTGAGCACAAGATCTGCGCCTGAAGTGGCACCTGTTCTATCGTCGTCGTGTCCACCAGTTGATCGGAGTCTCCCCGCAGACTCATCACGATTCAGTACTCCCGTCAGTGCAGTTCGCATTCTCAAGCGTGAAGGGCCACGCATGTTGTTTGATCACAAAAGTGGCACAATGGTTCAGGTCGACGAGTCGCAGTCATCTAGACGATCGAACAAACTGCCTCCAGTCCAGCCCAGGATTTCGACGGAAAGCAACACCAAGACTCATCAAGCTCCACAGGTGGTTGAAATCACCAAGGCGGAGATTAAAACGTCGGCATCAACGACTGCAGAACACAGTACCGACGGCAAAGGGTCTTTTGAGAACAAGGTCTCGAAGCCTTCGAGTGTGATGAACGTTGTCGTCGAGGTCGTGAGTACGAGTGGTGAAGGAAAGAGCACCGTACTCAGCCCACTCGCTACTGCTCAAATCCAAGCATCTAATCCGAAGTCCAGGACGAAGGAGCCAAAAACGAAGCGTGTACCCATGGGGGGAAAGATGAAGCGAGTAGTAGTCGCGTACCGACCTGTCATGAAGTCACTTGCCGCCGTCACGCCCGATGAAAAACCAGCGTCAGATGTTAAGACTGAGGAATCAGTTTCGCTCTATGACAAAGAAAAGCGTCAGTCTTCACTCGAAAGCCTTCAGGAAGTTGCGTCGGTGTTCAAAGAGAGAAAATCCCGTCAGTCCCTCAAGACCGAGCGAGAAAAGAAACCCTCTGTTGTGTCAGGCAAGACGCCAACGACTTCCAAGACCGGCCGAACTGATTCGGCGAGACCCAAGATCCGTGTTTCAAATGAGGCAGAACTCCGTGCAGCTCGAAGCGAGACCAAACAGAAGTCGCGTAAAATTGTACCAGCATCCAAAACCAACGATTCAAGCTACAGGACAAAGCACTCGACGGCTGACCGGAAGTTCGATGCGTCTTTCTCGAGCAAAGATGATGCCAGATCAGAAGAGATGCTGGATGACGGCGGCGGAGCTTTCACCACTGTCAAGTCCAGACGAGCAGTCCTTCAAGAGAGGAAGAAACAGCGAGAGCAGTTAGCGGCAGCACTGACTGGATTCCATGAGCGCTGTGATGTGAAGAGGCCAAACAATCGAGTTGCTATCCCAGCATCCATCGCTCGCTTTGGACGAAAAGGTCTCCTTGTCGGGTTCAAACAGAAATCTGAATCGTCGTCAAGCGCGAGGCCGCCGCCTCTTCC
Organism: Pythium biforme; assembly: GCA_023337735.1. Taxonomy (NCBI): domain Eukaryota; phylum Oomycota; class Peronosporomycetes; order Pythiales; family Pythiaceae; genus Pythium; species Pythium biforme. The sequence goes on from JAADXJ010000809.1 coordinate 11,044, forward strand.
AGTTCTTGAGAAATCGTTTATTGACATCATCCGACCTCCAGTTTCAGTCCACGTCGCGGAGCCGTTTGTTGACGCAAGTGTGAACAAGGTTGTGGAAGATTCTGTGCCACAAAAGGCTGTCCAGGAAGGGGCAAAAAGGCCACGTCCGCATCAAAAACGACGTGCTGATATCCCGAAAGAGCACATCGAACGACAACTTCAAGGCGACCTAACGCCAGGTCCTGCAGTTGAGCGTGCGGAGCAGAAAATGCCTTCGACCCGACACGAAGCGAGAGTCGAACAGGTCGGTAGCGACGAAAAGTCGGCTGTTTGTGAGAGCAAGTTCAAGGGCAAAGGTATCGTCGAAGCTAAGTACCCGACGACCGCAACGCAGCTTGTGCCACCTGAGAAGCGCGTACGCATTGCTAATGCTTTGAAGAAGGAGGTGAAGAGAATCTACGTACCCAAAGTGGCGCCGGTGCAAGTGACAAGTGAAGTACCGGAAGCCTCGACACCCATGCATGTAGCTCCTTGCGTGAAGTCTGACTCTTCAGCTGTTGCCGATCAGACCAAGGTGACGTTGAATCGCAGTGCCTCGCAGGAAGAAGTCATTGCGAAAACGATCGTCCGGGTGACCAAAGTCGAAGAAGTGTATTCACTCAGCAAGAAAAAAGCAATCTCATCCACACTATCCGAAGCGCCGACCGGTCAATCATCATCAGATATCGCGAAAAAGGACATGTCCAGCGAGCCGACGCCGACTAAACGGACGACCGTGAAGAAAGTGAAATCAGTCAAGTCGACTGGGAGTACCTCCAGCGAACCGGCACAGACCGAACCAGCGTCCGTGAAGAAAATGAAACCAGTCAAATCGACCAAGGATGCTTCAAGCGAGCCCACAGCCACCGAGGGGACGTCCGTGAAGAACGTGAAATCGTCCAAGTCAACGAAGCGAGTCGAGCAGCAAAAGTCAACGACCACATCGGCGGGCAACTCGAACAATCACCTGTCTACTAAACAGTCGACAAAGAAAAAGCCTGCAGAACCAACATCAACGCCACCTGCAGACTCCACACCTCCATCACTGAAGGTATCTCGACGCACCAGCAGCTTCAAGGAAACGAATGCCAAGTCCATCACATCGAGCGCGTCGTCCCAGAAGATCTACAGGCAGGTCTACGTCGTGAAGACCACATCCACAGCAGCAGCGTCGTCTCCGTCCGCCGCGTAGTGCGTAATCCCACATCTTCAATCCCAGAACAAACAGTCGCAAGTGTAGCCATGTTGTGGGAAACATTCGCACTTAGTCGAAGTGGACCACGTCTATCGTACCTATTCGGCTAAGTGCGAGCTTCCTCTGTCGTCCATCATGATCGTGTCGTTGGCACAAGAGACACAACTCGGACAAGTGAGACCAAGACGGTGACAATATGGCGCTGTCGGTGCGAGCGAAGAACCTGATCATGGGCGGCGGCCTCGGCGCTTTCGCGATCGGTGTGTTCGGATACACGATGAAGCAGATGAGCAAGGTGCGTTTTGTGGTCTCGATGCGTTCGTAATGTGGAAAAGATCCTAACGGAACAATTGCTTGGTGCTGTTTCCCTCGCAGGATGACTTTGACGGTCTGGACGAAGTCGTCAAGGTCAACGTGCACCAGAGCGGCATGAAGGCCACGCCCGTGAAGAAGGACTAAGAAGGATAAAAAAGCAAAATCGATGCATGTGATTGCATTCCCCGGCGACCCACTAAGGAACGAATACACAAAAACAGCAACCACAACGGTTTGGTCGGCGAGCGAGTGGATCAAGGGAAAAGCCAAGCAAAGCAGCGCTCTGCTGTGTTCTATTATGATACAGGACGAAGGATGAGAGGTTGCAGGCTGCAAGATGATCAAACGAGACGCAGCGCCTGGCGCTTCTCGAGCGCCTAACAAGTCACACATTTTTCCCAATGAGCCGCCCGTTCATCCCCCAGTACAGAACCGTCCAAGACGCACCTTGGCCATGAGTCGCTTGGACTTGTCATTCGCGCGCGTCTTGAGCTTGCGCAGGTTCTCCTTGGTCTTGTCGGCCTGCTTCTGCTCGTGCTGCGCGGTCACGAGGAAGCGCACGCCACTCGCCTTGACCTTGGTGTTGCTAGTGCTGGCCTTGGCCTTACGGCGGCGAGAGCTCGACTTGGTGACCGTCGCCGCCGATGGCTTGGCTTGGCCAGTGGACGCCCCGGCCTTCTTCTTCCCCGCGGGCACCGCGCGCGCCGCGAGGCAGTTCTGCAGGAAGAGCTTGGTCACGCGTGCCGCCATTATTGTTGATCAGTTCTCCCAGGGCCAGTGGAAGTCTCCAAGACAGAGTGTCGAGAGTGCATGCAATTCATTTTGTTAGGCAAATGAATTGAAGATGGAGTAGTACTGTAGATATCCGTAATAGAAGAGCGGCACCGAAAGGTCACACACTCTCCATTCCATTTCGAATGGGCGATACACCATGGATTGTCTATACTGGTAGTCGCCTTCCGTGCCGGTCTCCGCAGGTGTAACCATGCCGTCTGTAGTTTCATGAGGTTCGAAAAGCGGGTAGTGCTACCCAGTAGTCGTGTTGTGTATTGAGCCGGTTGTTGAGCCACGAGAAAGCTGTGCGTTCAACGAGCAATCTCGGTGAGGTCTTGACATGCCGACACCCGCGCGTACCATCGCTTCTCGGTCGTATATTCCACGTTGTGCACTCCATACTACGTATATGAGCAGCCATTGCCGACTCCGTGCCAAGTGGGATATCGGCGAGGCTTGGGGTGGGAAGGACGAAGCCAGATAATCCTGGCCCGCGGGCCCTCCCTCCATGTCGTCGCTCTTTCAGTGAGTGTCGAGCGCAGCTCAACGTGCATGGATGCCTCACCAGCACTCATCTCTATGAGTGTGCACGGCAGAAATAGCGCATGTGGATTATAATACGACTGGTCGTTCCAGAACGACGCTTACGCGCGCCGTTTCACGTCGGCTTTGTGATCTGCCCCAGGGGCTCCGTCCGTTCGTCTGGAGACCGCAAAAGGGGGGCGTCGGTCGGGCGGGCGCTTTTCTCTCTGTCGGTTCAACGCACTCACACCACGAGAGAGAGAAAGAGAGACGCGGAACGCCATGGGGGACGCCAAGAGCATCCAGGAGCCGGTCGTGCGCGCGCTCGCGGAGCACATCTCGTCGTTCCAGTTCCAGCGCACGTTCGAGGAGTTCTTCCTCAAGCATGCGCTCGAGTTCACGGACGAGGCCGAGCACGAGCTCAACTACATGACCGTCTATCGCGAGTTCCAGGG
>JAADXJ010000810.1:0-14272 GCA_023337735.1 Pythium biforme
CATGATATCAAATATCGGATCCTTCTCACCGCTCGGAGACTCAACATCGTGTGCAGCCACGTGGAACTCGCACGGTGAACCAAGCGACACTGTTCGTAGCAGTGCCTTCGCTCCTGTCGCCCCAATGTGGTTGTCTTCGAGTCGTAGATGAAGCAGCGACCGATTTTTACGCAAGTAGAAAGCGAACGCGATCGCACTCCGCCCGCCAAGGTTATTTCGCGAGAGGTCCAATTCGGTCAGAGTAGTGTTGTGTGCCAAGGCTGCCGCCAATTGTTCAGCACCCTGGTCCGAGAACCGGTTCATGGCAAGGTTGAGTGTGCACAACATCGTGTTTGTGCGCAGTGAGCGGCCAACCGCGATTGCTCCAGCGCGACAGATCTTGTTCCACGAAATGTCGAGTTCCACGACCGAACAGGATGGCTGAGACAACATGTCGCCCACCATCGTTGCGCACTCGGAGCTGATGGTGTTGTACGACATATTGACGATTCGCAGCGAGCGATGAGTCTCGATGGCACTTGTGAGCGGAGCGATCGCTTCCGGACCGCCAAGTTTCGTGTGCGACAAGTCCAGATGCGTGAGCTGCGTGCAAATACCGATGAACTTCGCGATCTGAGCGCATCCAGCGACGCCGATATCGTTCTGGCTCAAGTTCAGTACGCGCAAGTCGTTTCCCCGCCGTCGACTGCTCGCCAATCTACTCGTGCCTGCGCTAGACGCAGAACGTGCCGTCGAAGAGGCAAGTTCCAAGGACTCGAGAAGCTGGATGATCGAGCTGTCTGTAAGTCGGTTATCGCTGAGATCGAGGACGTGGATCGACTGGAAATGCTGCAGTGACTTGGAGAGCGCGTCTAACTTGTCATCGCCCAGTCCAAAGTGTTGCAAGTGTAGTGCCAAATGGTGCTTCTTCGTGGCATATTTCCCGTCTTGGGTTGGCACAAGATCTTCATGCTTGGCGTGCTGCTCGTGAAGTTCTTGCACAAGTTTCGCGACGACGGTGGAGAATTTCCTCGTGTGTCGTGGGAGTGGAATCAAGCGCGTCGATGGGGGTGGCACTTCGTGAATGCGAGAGAAGATTGGCTCCGGCAGAACCTGTTTCTTGGCGCATTCGTGGTAGAACAAGGAGCGTGGAGACAGCTTGCCCAGGGACTTTCGTTCCTCCTCACTCTCGTCGTCGCTGCTGTTGACGCCGGAATCGAGGTCGTGGTCGGCAGGGCCCGATTTGTGCAGTTCCGACACTTGGAGTTTTTTCCACTTCGTGAAGAGGTTATGCTTGTCGGCATAGTACTGGATCTGTCCGTCGCTCGATGTGTGGCGTTGAATCTCCTTGATGATCCTACAGACAGTCAACAGTCACAACGTGATCCACATGTCATCAAGCACTCGACGTACTTTCGTGTGTGCGGGAGCCGGGGAATCAGCTGAGGGGTGTTGACGATATGCGGCTGGTAGAGGGACGCGCCTCGCTCACGTCCAAGATTTGTTCCCGCAAGAGCGCGCTCGTCTTCGGATCTCCGAGAATGGTCGTCGGGAAGGTATTTGGTTCCGATGGATGCCAAGTACCCTTGCTGCCGCTTCGCATCGAGAAGCTGCATATCTTTTTTACCCAAAAGTCCCTCGGCCGTCTCCAGTTGCGTGTCAAAGTGCAAGCGTCTGAGCTCCTCGTCGTCGACGCGTGGGTGTCCATTCACGGGGGCAGATTCCGTCGGATTTTGGAAGCGCTTCTCGACCTCCCACTTGACTTTCGTCGTGGCGGCCATTACAGCATCGACTTCCTCCGCGGTAGGCATGGACGAGGGCGTGGAGACCGGCAGATACGTATGATTATACGCATGGGTTCTTCCCGGGAGCATACCTTGCCGGGTCGTGTGAACGACTTCGTTTGTGTCGTACAAGGCCTCAAGGCGCAGACTCGGGTACATGAATTTCTCGAGCTCGCCGTGGATGACAGCCTTCCATTTGTTGTCTTTGGTCTCGTACGACCCGATGGGCTGCTTCTGCACCGCCTTTTGCTCCGCTGCAGGATCGAGTTTCGCTGCCGACAGCTTTGCAAGGTGCGCATTCTCCTCACCTTCTAGTGTCACGGCCAGTCGGATCGCTCCATTCTTACGCTTTCGACCTTGAACCTTTCGACGCTGGTTGGCGGCGATGAGCTTGAGCTTCGACGCACTTTGAATGGTCAACCCGCCTCCCTTCTTAGGCGCGGGTATGGCATTCGTGGGCGGGACTGATGATAGCTGTTGCTCATTCCCGACGTCGCCGCCGGCCACCTCCAGCTTCAGGGGCTCATTCAACTCGGTGAGATTGGCGCTGCTGACGGCCGCAGCTAACGATGCGAAGAGCGGATTCGACCGCGTCCTTGATAGTCGGATCGAAGTAGAAGGCAGGAGAGGCGGCGGGTTCTCGGCGCGCTTCATGGTCGAGAACTGTCCAGCATCAAAAGGATCACGCCGCCCATCAAGGTGCAGGTGACGATGTCCAAATTTGGATTTTGAGTGGGGTTGATGTGGGAACATGATGGGAGACAGGAGTGGAAAGATGCGGGTGCGCAGGGTTCTCGGAACTGCGCATGATGTGATGGTGGACAGCAGGCCATCAGAGCAGCAAGCGCTCTTGCTGACGGTGTGGCCAAGTTCCCCAGCAATCAGACCAAGAAACGCAGGCAAACGAAGATGCGGATCACAGCGCGGCGCGCACTCGTCGTGGGCACGATCGTCGTGCTGGTCGTCGTTACCGTGGTTGCGATCGTGCTCTCGACGACTGGAAGCAGCGGCGCCAAGTCGAAGACGAAAGAGGGCGCAGACAAGAGCGGCAAGCGAGGAGGCTCAAGCAAACCTACGCCCGGTGGGAGACATGTGATTCTGACCGACGCGAGCGCGTCTGGCTCGGGTAGCATCGAAGAAGAGATCGAAGAGGAGACAACTGACCCAGCGACCGAAGTGTACTCAGTGACAGCGCTCGCGATCGGCGACTGGGGGCGCACTGTTGCCAAGGACAATGGCTCGTGCTGCCAGCGTCGCAAGAACTTTACGGTGCTCGATTACAACGCGATGGAGTACACGGCCTCGCTGCTCGGTCTCGCGGCCGCGCAGATGACGCCCAAGCCGTCGGTGATCATTGGCCACGGCGACAACTTTTACTGGACGGGACTGCAGTCGGCGAACGACCAGGCATACCGGTTCATGGAGACATTTGAGAGCAAGTACGCGGACGAGGCGCTGCGCGGCATCCCGTGGATCAACGTCATGGGCAACCACGACTATGGCGGCGCGAGCTACGTGTGCGCAAGCGGCGATTCCCCGGCACAGTGTGGCTCCACCGAGGAACTGCTCGCGAGTCTGCAGCAGAAATTCACGCTGCAGTCGCAGTATGTGAGCCCAAACGACGACCGCTGGAAGATGCCGGCGCGGTTTTTCGTGCACACCATTGGAGACGCCGTCTCGGGTCTCAACGCTGAGATTTTCAACACGGACACGAACGATGCCGAGTCGCACGGCGCGCGCCAGATTTGCTGCCAGTGCTACGGGTACTCGAACGGCGACGACAGCGCCTGTGAGGACGCGGCGCGCGGCCACCAGTACTGCGCTGGCGGCGACACCAACATGTTTGACGCGTGCATGAAGCAGCTCAAGACGTGGGCGTTGGAGACGCGCGTGCAGCTCCAGAGCGCCGCCAAAGCGTCCAATGCGACGTGGAAGATTGTCAACACGCACTACTCGCCGTATAACCACTATGGACCCGAGCAGGCCGACGCGTGGCGCGAGGTGCTGGATAGCGCCGGCATCAATCTCTTTTTCTACGGCCACACGCACGGCGAGAAGCACGACTACTCCAAGCAGCTGCGCACCCACTTTATCGAGAATGGCGCCGGCGGCGGCATCCAGAACGAGTCGCCCAGTGGCATCCCGCCGTACGCCGTGCGCTATGTAGAAAATGTGTGGGCTGCCGGCCACTATCCGTACGGGATCTTTGCGCTGAAGCTGTCGCCGACGTGGGCGCAAGTGCAGTTTCTGACGTTTGACGACGCCTGGGTCATGCAGAAGGAGGTCTCGGCGTCCCGCGTGGGCGGCATTGCGGTCAAGCACTGCTGGTACATTCCGCGCCACGGCGGCCGCGGCCGGGCGTGCGCGACCGCCACGGACGATGCCTGAGCGGGGGCGGCGGCTGGGTCGCGTTTTATTCTGAGTTGAAACTGCAACGTAGGTACCTACATATCGCTGGAGGGGACGGGAAAGAAAACGTGAAACACACCAAGACACAGGCGGAAGGACAGAAGGAAAGAAACACAGGAAGAAGAAATACTGTACTGTAAAACAGGGTGTTGCGCTTGGTTCAACCAAAAGTGGCCAGCTGAGTGGCTGAAAACGAGATGTTTTTTTGGGCAAATTTTTGTTTTCTGGGTGTGACTGAATATTACCAGGACCTGAGGCGAATGATCCAAGTTGTGGGCAGGATTCCAACCCACAACTTCGAGCGGGTTCACACACTGCTGGGCGTGACAAAGAAGACATGAATCGGTAAATTACCGCGAAGCTGCTCGCTCGCTCGAGTTTTTGTCGCACTCCACAAAAATGTCGAACGCACGCACCCAACTGCAAACCGAAACTAAAAAAAGTTGAAGCCAGCCGAAGAGGAGTTTTTGCAAACTCAAGTACCTCTCATAACACATACTTCAACCTCTCTGGTGACCAGGTGCGAAGTCAACCCCAACACGAGTTCAAAACAGCTCTGGCGTCTCCTCTCTAACCTTCGATAACCTGAGTTTTTCTTGTGAAAGTGGAGATGGGCATATAGAAATGCAGAGGTGGAAGAGAAATGATCTGGTCTTGTCCTAATCGGCGCTGTGATTGGGTAATTTCCAGCTCGGCACTGACTGCCGATACAAAGAACAGTTGCCGAGTCCCATCTTTGGATGGGAACCCAACGTACGGTCCTATTCAATACTGTATGGCGCGGGCGAAACCAGCAGCTGCGTGGAGGAGCGGTGCACGTCGGAGGAGCTGCTCCTCCTCAGTTCGTTCCGCAATGCCACCAGTGGACCTCTCTCGGCGGCTTCAAAGCAAGCACGCCGCGCTGCATGTCATTTGCCAAGTCCATACGCCCCACACAAGCCCTTCCCTTCCCGTAACCTTCCCCCATTTGGTCGACCAAGATGATGATGGCCATGGGAGCGTCGACGAGTGTGTTGGATCACTCGCTGACCAAGCTCAAGACGCCGCCACCGTGCGACGAGCCGCGCCGCGCGTCGCTTGGCGACAAGTGGGCCATGCGCCGCTGGTCGCTGCACGGCACGGCCGACACGCGCAGCAAGGCGCGTCCGAGTCTAACCACCACAGCGCCATTGGCGCCTCCGCCGCCTCCCCCACCGATCACACCGACGACCACGGAGATGGAGAACGAGAAGGAGAAGCGCAAGCGCAGCCGCAGCGTCGATTTATCGCCGCGGCAGTCGAGCCTCAAGAAGGTGCCGACTGCGCTCTCGGCCAAGCTCGCGCAGTGCGTCGAGTCGCTCGGTCTGCGCGACGCGCTCCACCGGTACAAGCTCAACAAGAAACACTCAGACGACGAGGAGACCGAGTGTAGTTTCCCGCACCACCCGCAGCTCGACAGCAAGGACCGCCGCGTGCATTTCCCATCCAGCACTGCGCACTTCAAGCAGGTATACGAGCGACCCGAGACCACGGCCGCGGAGAAGGAACAGTACCACTACTCGCGGCAAGAGCTTATGGACATGGTGGTTGACGCCAAGGAGTCGCTCGCACGCGAGACGCGATTCTCGTCGCAGCCGGACGGCACGGTCTTTGAGCAGGGCTGCCTCACGCTCCCGAACGAAACCCACTTTTTCCACCCTAAGCGGTACTACTGCCTCCTCAAGGCCCGTGAGCTGCTGTGCTTTGCGTCGCCGGCGCAAGCGGCCAAGCAGAGCCACGTCAAGTGCAAGATCCCGATCCTCAAAGTGCAAGAGTGTTCGACCATGTCGACCCAGGCCAAGATCGCAGCCTTTGGCGCGCACTTGCCGCCCACCATGGCGCTGCTGTTCTTCGTGACCAAGGCCGATGGCGAGCGCGTGCTGCTCGCGGCTGAGACGCGCGCCATGAAGAAGAGCTGGGTCCACACGCTGCAGCGGCTCACGCAAGTCCACGAGGCGCTGCCGGCGTGCGTGATCCGCCAGACCTCGACGTCGTCGGCGTCGACGTATACTTCCGAGGACGACTCGGACAACTCGCTCTCTTCTGATGAAGAAGAAGAGAAGCAGGAGACCCCCGAGACGAAAGAGACGGCGCCCACGAAGGAGGAATCCTCCTGTTGTGACTGCTCGTCCGCCGCAGAGAACTCTCCAGCTTGCAATCAGTGAGCATACCAACCGATAGTGAACATGATAGGAACCCCCCCACTGTATTATAGACTGCCCAGGTAGTCACCATGTACCAATATACCCCACCAGCATATTTGAACGCCTCGCCTTCCGGTCTGAACTGCAGCTCGTCGCCCATCTTTCAGCTCCGATGAACAGCTTCGCTGTCAACAACATCGCAAATCGACATTTTCGACGGTCGATTATTGAATATGCCCATTCCGATTCGTGACACACTCGGACTCAACAACCGAACTTCTCCTAAAACCGGGAGATAAATTCCCGAAAGCTTTCCGAAAGATTTGGTTTTGGCCTTGGGTTGAAGTCGCACGTTTCGCACTTCCTTCTTTTCTCCCCAAGATCGCGACAAGCATGAAGTTCTTCCATGCGGCCGTGCTCGGGCTCGCCGCGTGCGCATCTGTCGCGTCCCCGTCCACTGGTGCAGCCGTCACCCACGCGCCGGTGTTCCTGCCGGACATGCGCCTACCGTCGTCGGCGGTGGCGACTAGTGGCGACTGCCACTCGCTCCACGCCGAGGATGCGTGCGTGAAGAACCACTGCCTCTGGTGCCGCTCGGCAGCCGTGCCGTCGGCGTGCTACACGCAAGAAGAGGCCGACCAGCTCCCGCCAGCCGTATTCCAGTGCGACAAGTCCAACACGGATGAAGACCTCTGGGCGCTGACGAAGATGCCCACGGAAGTCAGCGGTCTGTTTGCGTCGTGGTCGCGTGCCCACGGTCGCCAGTACGCGTCAACGATCGAGCGCGAGATGCGCCACGGTGTGTTTACCGAGAACGCGCGGCTCGTGGCCACCCACAACAGCCGCAACGACAAGTCTTTCACCATGGAGCTCAACAAGTTTGCCGACCTCACCTGGTGCGTTCCTTGGTGTCGTACAGAAGGAAAAGGTGATTGATGGATACTGACGTCGTGTGGCTATACATCGACTCGTAGGGCCGAGTTCAAGCAGTGGTACCTTGGCGCGCCACAGAACTGCTCGGCTACCCACGCGAGGTAAGCACAAGTCACGTGATTTCCTGTTGTCAGCAGTGTTAACTGACTACCCACATGCGTTTATAAAGTAGCTCTTCGTCGTCGGCCAAGCAGATCCACGATGATATCCCGGAAGAGAAGGACTGGCGCTCGCAAGGTGCCGTGACACCCGTGAAGAACCAGGGCAAGTGCGGTTCGTGCTGGACGTTCTCGACCACGGGCTGTCTCGAGAGCCACAACATCCTGACGAACAAGAAGACCGTGCTGCTTTCGGAGCAGAACCTGCTGGATTGCGCGCAGGCCTTTGACAACCACGGCTGCAACGGCGGCCTGCCGTCGCACGCCTTTGAGTACGTCCACTACAACGGCGGGCTCGACACGGAAGACACGTACCCTTACCAGGCCAAGGAAGGCAAGTGCAAGTTCAACTCGTACCACGTGGGCGTGCAGGTGGACGCGGTCGTGAACATTACATCACGTAACGAAGACGAGCTCAAGGCCGCCGTGGGCACGGCCGGCCCCGTGAGCGTCGCGTTCCAGGTCGTGTCGGACTTCCGCTTCTACAAGTCGGGCGTGTACGAGTCGAAGGACTGCCGCTCGGGCGAGCAGGACGTGAACCACGCCGTGCTGGCCGTGGGCTACGGCACCGAGGCCGGCAAGAAACACTGGATCATCAAGAACAGCTGGGGCGCAAGCTGGGGCATGGACGGCTACTTTGAGATCAAGCGCGACGAGAACATGTGCGGCATCTCGGACTGCGCGTCCTACCCGGTCGTCCACAAGGCGTAAGTGCTGGTGGCGTTGCGTGAAGAAGCCACGACAGAAGATCGCCACACGGCGAGTTCGACTCGAGGGGACACGAGAAACAGAGTGTACGTACGCAGGGAGCTCACCGCCAGCGACGCTTGCTCCCACCCAATGAATGGATCATAACCCAAAAAACACAGAGAGATCCCCGGCTCAAGGATTGTTGCAGAGCCCTGCGAAATGCTTCGTTGCATGCGGTCTGTTCGCTCCTTCTCGACCAAGCATTGACGATTAGAGTTTGCGTCCTGCCTGACGTCCACGGAGCGCACTATTGAGGTGCCTTGCTGTCGACGGATTTTACCAGCACTCTTGATACAATCCTGTGGTTTTCTCCAAAACAAGGTAGATCCCATTGGATTCCCTCTGGAAGTTGCTGGCGGTTTTTGCGGAGGAGCGGGCGGCACGCGCCCCCAACAAACGAAAGCCCAGAAGTCGCCAGCGTTGCCACCCACACACTTCAGTTTCTTCGTGCGCGCGCGTCCAGTGCCCGCCGTCGTCTCCGGATCCAGGAAGTCTTTGCGTCCAGGCTTGACGCCGTCGGACACGCGCCCGCTTCCAGTTAGACCCGACGACTTCCAGTTAGTTCCCCCCCGCGTCACTCGTTTTTCTTCTCCAGAAGCTCATTTCCTCGAAAGTACCAATGGGCAAGAACCACTACGGAGCGACCGACGGCGAGATGCTGCCGCTCAAGGGCGCACCCCTAGGTGACCGCGCGGCGCGCCGCGTGCCGCTTGATGCCGCGACGCAGCGCGCGCGCCGCAAGCTCCAGTGGGCATGTGCGTTCTCGCTGCTGTTCATGGTCGCCGAGGTCGTCGGCGGCTTCCTCGCTGGCAGTTTGGCCATCATGACGGACGCCGCGCACTTGCTCTCGGACGTCGCCGGCTTCCTCATCTCGCTTTTCGCGATCTGGGCGCTGACGCTGCCGGCGTCGTCGCGTCTGAGCTTTGGCTTCCAGCGCGCCGAAGTGATCGGCGCCATCACGAGTGTGCTCGTGATCTGGGTGCTCACGGGTGTGCTCGTGTACGCCGCGATCGAGCGCTTTGTCGAGTGTCTCGGCCCCAACCCATCCGAGCGCGTCAACGGCAAGCTCATGTTCATCGTCGCGTGCATCGGCCTCGTCGTGAACCTCATTCTCATGCAGATCCTGGGCCACGGTCACTCGCACGGCGGCAGCGGTCACGGTCACTCGCACGGCGGCGTAGCCAAGAAGGAAGAGAACCACGGCCACAGCCACGCCGGCCACGGCCACTCGCACGGCGAAGAGAAGAAGAAGAAGACTAAGGACGCCAACGGCCACGGTCACAGCCACGGAAGCGGCAGCGACCACGAGAGCGACCACGGCCATGGTCATGGCCACGGCGACGTCGAGCTCGGTAACGGCAAGAAGAAGGACGAGGCAAAGCCGCGCAAGCTCGAGAACCTCAACATCGAGGCCGCGTACATCCACGCGCTCGGCGATTTCTTGCAGAGCATTGGCGTGTGCATCGCCGGCGCGCTCATTTGGTACAACCCGTCGTGGCAGATCGCCGACCCGATCGCGACCTTTTTGTTCTCGTTCCTGGTGCTGGGCACGACCGTCGGCATCGTCAAGAGCAGCATCCACGTGCTGATGGAAGGCACGCCGGAAGGTATTGACGCCGAGGAGATCGAGCTCGGACTGCGCGCGTGCCCGTCGGTGATCACCACACATGACCTCCACATCTGGTCGCTCAGCGCCGGCCTGCCGTCGCTCAGTGTCCATGTGATTTCGAACGACACGGAAGTCGCGCTCCACGAGGCCCAGGAGTTCTTGCTGAGCAAGGGGATCACCCACACGACGATCCAGGTCGAGCGCCCGTCGACGATGTACCCGCGCGACTGCGCCGTGGGCCTCTCGTGTGGTCAGGACTCGCCCCACCACGCCTAGAAAGAAAAAGTCATCAACGCCCTTGGTAGCTGTGTAGACCTCTTTGGCCCCCACAATAGAGGAAACGACGAGACGTCAATCAATGCATTCTTTGACCCCAGCGTCTGTGGCAGTTATCCCAGTGACGCAAAGAAGGCGTCCAGCTTCGTGGCGTCGTCTTCGGGTTCTTCTGGTGTGCTCGGGTCAAAGCGCGCGTCGAGCTGGCGCCCGTCGAACCACCGGCCGTGCATGCCCTGGAGACACTTGATCGCGCCGGCGAGCGCTTCGTACCGGACCATCACGGCGCCCGTTGGGAGGATGTGGACCTGTGCGAAACGTAGAGGTATGGTGAGTACGATCGTGTGCTCGTGAGGCGGCGCCGCGTGATAGACGCACGTGTTCCACGCGTCCGTGCTTCCCACATTCGTGGCGCATGTCATCTTCCAGTTCCGTAAAGAACTGCGTGGCGTCGTGCTGTGGGGCCAGCGGGTCCCACACGCGGCCGAGGATCACCGACCGTGATGGTAAACTGAGCGTCGCCCCGGGAGCCTCTGCTTCTCGCTGTTCCTTTGTTGCTACCTCCTCATCATCACTGGTCACGGTAGCGGTACTGGATTGTACCGCCTCAAGACTGAACAGCCTCTCAGGAAGTGCAGCCGTCGTTTGTGTCGGTGGCTCTGCTGGGGTCGCGTCGGTCTTGCGGTGTGGAGTAGCTTCTTTCGATGCTTTCGCGCCACTGAACTGCGCCTCCGTCGCACTTTTGGGTATGGTATTGGCCGTCAGACGCCTGCGTTAGCCTTACACCCACGGTGGAAATGACGCGAACGTGGGTGGCTCCCAATGAGAGGCCGTCGACCACGCTGTACGTACGTGAGGAGCACACCGGGCTTGATTTCCAAGTGGTTCAACTTCACGAATCGAGACACAACACCTATTAGACACTTGGAGGGAATGCCCAGCGAACGGCCCACGCATGGCATACCCGCTCCACGGCCTTGGACATCATGTTGTGGGACGCAAACGTCACGAGCGCATCGCCCTACGATCCATTCGACGGCATGGATGAGACACCACCGACTGACACCACGAAGGGTCCACGCGGAGGTTCCTTCCGTACTTTAAGCCCACCGCGGTCGTCCTGGTAGAACTTGATGCGCCGGACTTTGCCGATCTTGGCGCAGACGCCCTCTGAGGCACACATGATATCCAACGTCAGGAAGATCGAGCTGGAAAGGGCTGACAGACTGGGTCGATCCTCTCCCTCACCGAGTTGCTTGCAGGCCATGTAGGTCGTGAGCCCACAGACATAGACGCTCGTGTTCTTGGACGCACCATGCGCGGCTGCTGCCCCTGCCGCTGCCGGCTTGCGCCGCGGCGCGTCACTTCCCCCGCCAAGGTGTTCTCGCAGTAACTCGTCGGCCGCTTGTCGCGCTTCCTTCTCATCCAGCCTCCATACAGCGACAGAGAAACCACACACACAGTGTCAATCCCACGGCGCGTGGAAGTGGCCTATCGGACGCGTCTAAACGCACTGGCGGATGTACTCGAGGTTGCGCGCGCGCGCGGCCTCCATGCGACGCGCCTCGGCGTCCATGTTTCACTGTCACTTGCGCGGGACCTGTGGGTTTGGCGCGTTGGGCCGGCCATATTCAACCAATCCAATGCCACATTTCATGTATTTTAGTCAATCAAACGCAGCCAGATCATCACATTGCATCGTCCAGCCTCGGCGCCATGCCGCTAAGACCACCTGCGCGCTCCTTTGACGAACACGAAGCAGACTCGTGCTGGCTGGTACTGCACGGTCTCCAAGTGGCCCTCGACCACGGCGGTCTCGAGCAGCCACGACCGCATTGGTATCTTTTGTCTCGAGAAGAAAGGTCACAACTTGCCCATTGTCTGTGGCCCCGATCAGCGCGAGGTCCGTGCAGCCTTCCGTGCCGTGCCCACGGAGGAACTGCACAATGCCCAGACGGCCGAGCTGGAGAAGTGGCCGGTTCGACGCTCGCGTCGAGCAGCATCATGACAAGAGGCGCTGCGAGGCAGCCTGAGGAGACACACATGGACGGCGAAGTGGCTTGGTTTCGTCACCACCGCGCGTCGACGTAAGATCTCCCCCGTGCCATCCATCACCTTGCCATCAGTGCCATCACTGTCGAGCCATGGCGGCGGGAACCCTTTTGATTGGCCACCAATTGAATTGTTGCCACCTCGGCGGTGGTCTCACCATTTCAAATTCAAGAAACCTCACCAAATGGACCGCACCTTCGCGAGCAGATCGCGCGGCTCCAGCGGCAGCTCGCCGTCGCACAGACGGACTTCGGGTCAGCGCGACAAAGCGAGCCACACGTACACCACGTGAACGTCACGCGAGAGTCGCTGGTGGCCATGGCCGCCACGTTTATATAGCGCATTGGCGGCGGCGGCCCAACGGGGGCAACTCAAAACCTGGTGATGAACGTAAACGCCACGCGCGCCGGCACGAAGCGCTCGCACGGGGATCTCCTGGATGCCACCACCGAGCGCGCCAAGAAAGCTGAGCACGATCGCGCCATGGCATACAAAGAAACGACCTTGCTCATCGGGAAGCACAGGAAAGACATCACTGCGACGGAAGTGAAGCTTGGTCAGTTGCAAGCAGAGCTCGCGGCGGCTACGCTAACGCTCGTGCAGAACCGAGGCGACGTCACGGTGTTGAAGCGGAAGCTAGGGGAGGCAGAGACCGCCTTGGAGAAGCTCAAGAAGCCAGAAGCAATGGAGGCCATGGAGGTCAAGTGGACCGCGGCGCAACTCGTGATCAAGGATTTGAAAGCCAAGCTCAAAGAGATCACGGTCGATTGCGAGGAGATCGCAGCGAGGAAACAGGAAGTCGACGTGGCCGAGGTCGAGCGAGAGAGGGACCCCGAGTACGCCGAGCTGAAGAAGGCGCTCGAAAGCGCAAAATGGCGCCACGGCGTTGACGAAGAACTGAGCATCAAAGCGTATCGTCAGATCTTCGCTCTCAAGCGAGAGGTAGCATCTGCAAAAGAGAAGTTGACCGCTGCGAGAAAGACGTTGGGAGAAGACGTGGGTACCGAGGAAACGAAGGACGACGCGTCTTAAAAGGATGCTCTTCCGAGCTGGTCTCGAAGATCGAGTCGGATACTATCGACAAGAGCTCGAGCTCATCGTGTGGCCCATGAGGCGACCCGACATCTTCATGGGGCTACGCGCTCTCCCACGAGATGCGTTCGTTTGGGACCGGCTTTTCTTTCTGGGAGTGCAGTGACTAACGTTTCAGTCGTGGATACGGAGTGCTAGTGTTTGGTCCGCCTGGCACAGACAAAACGATGATCGGCAAGGCCGCTGTGAACCAGTCGGGCGCGACGTGCTTCTACATCTCGGCGTCTTCGATTGCGAGCATATGGGCAGGACAGAGCGAGCAGTTAGTGCGCGCGCTGTTTGCAGTAGCGTCGGCCCAGCAGCCGTCCGTCATCTTCATCGACGAGAGCGACTCGATGCTCACGAAACGAAGCAGCGACGAATCGGGATTCCGGCGCGCGATCATGACCGAGTTCATGGTGCAACGCGACGGCATGTCGTCCAACGCGAACGATTCCGTGCTGATCATTGGCGCTACCAACGGTCTGCATACGCTCGTCGAAGCGATTCGTCGACGATTCGTCAAGCGGATGTACATCCCGCTTCCACCGACGGACGCGCGGTTTCACTGCATGAAGCACGCGCTCCGCGACACGCGGCATGATCTTGCGCCCGAGGATTTCACGCGCGTTGGGGAACTAACTGACGGGTTTTCATGCGCCGACATGAATGCACTTGGCACGGAAGCCGCGCTGGGCCCGGTCAGAGAGATCACGGACATTCGTCATATCGACGCGGCTGACATTCGAGCGATTCAACACGAGGATTTCCTGCAGGCGCTGGGCAACGGGAAGTCGCGTGCCGGCGTCAAGCCATATGAAGACTGAAACACCGAGTTTAGAAGCTTTCCTGTGGAGCCACACTCGACCATGGTAAACTGACTTGCCAATTGCAACACGAACAGCGACTAACGGCGCTCCCGGCCGTGACACAAGAAAACGCAAGACGTCCACATGGAGATATGATCGTCACTTGCCGAGTTGTTTCTCGCCATACGTACTGTGTCATGTGATGCTGGCTTTCACCTCCCGGCCTCAAAGTGTTTCACCAACGTCTCCAGCTGGCTCTTAGCGCATCGCACTCGTGCTACCA